>JAMKCH010037839.1:0-13752 GCA_023653785.1 Ophioderma brevispina | reverse complement strand
ACACAGCTCTCATAGTATATTGTTTCAGTGATATCCTCTGGGCAGAGACTTGGAAAACAGCAAATAGAGAATAATGCTAATAATTAATTCCGCAACATATCCACTGAAGTGACTCAAGGGCGTCCGCTAAAACGATGGCCTTTCAACTGAATGGAATCTCCGCTTCACCACAACAAGTAAGTCCAGACCAACCACGAAGATTTAAGAAAGAGTCCGAGTTTAGAATCCCCGCTTAGAAGCAGGAGAACCTTAAGTTCACGGAGAAACCAGGATGACATGTATTGGAATCAGCAGCCAATCTGTTTTTGTTAAAGAAACTTGGGTAGTTATTGGTTACAACGAGATGTACCATTTTCCCAAACAATCAACCATGTTTAAGAATAACGATATATCTTTGTTTCCCGTTTTAAGATTTTGATTATCACTCCAAGCGGTGCTATTCCTTATTTGAGAGCAGATCACAATATGGCAGGATCAATTCATTCCGTAGAAGTTGGATTAATTGCAAATTCGACACATCCTCGCTTGTATAGTGAATATAGCTGTGGTCACTAATAATATGTGTCCTTTTTCCATCTAACTCTACCTTCCTTTTAAATTTTAAATGTCCAAGAAATATTAAGTGCTGGCAGTCTCTTTTAGTGGTAGGTTTAAGGGACTGTCAGCGTTGCCGCCGTCCTCGTGTATTAGATGTCTTGCCAACAATTGGAACGAATATGTGTAAGAAAGCATATTTGCTTGAAATTTGATGGTACCAATATGTCCAAAGAATTCTAACTTCTAATTATAAATAGCCACGATGGTTGTCAATTCTGCTAATGCCTTGTATGGCGCCACTATTGGAGGTGAGAAGCAAATGCTGAACAACTAGCCGACCATTTTTGTTGTTTCTGATATAAAGAAACTGCGAGCCCCTTTAAGTGTCCCGCATAGATGCCGGAATAAAACGTCGGGGGACCTCGTAGAGAAGACTGAGATCAATTATGTATAAAACATTTACAGTGGGATGTCCTCCGACTCTCGTTAAAAGACAATTCATTCGTACTGAGCAACAAATGGAATGTATCTAGATTAAATAACATAGCATGCATCCAATTGTGACCCACATTGGATGAAATCGTAGAGGATTTGACGTTGGATGAAAAACAGAAACGAAACATACAAATAAAATTACCGTGCATTCATTATCCTTGCTGGTAATCAGTGCAGCTTCGTCTGATCTTATCCGTATTCATTCACTCTCACTGTTGTTCCTGATTTTCAGAATATCTAAAAGCTGAGCCGGGGCCAAGTTCATCCTCGGTCCACAGAGTTCCCTTGGGGTGTGTCAATCAATCAAAACCAAGCAGTGGCCATTTAGTAGCTTCAGAAAAGTCACCAATGGTATAAGCATTTTTTAAATTACAAACTCCCCAACTTGAATGTGGTACACTAGTATCATCATAACAGTTTAATAACAGGATCAATGATGTCCGTTAATGCAACATTTCTTCCCATCATACTCATACTAGAGCAAAGGTCATTCATACACAAAGACGTAACTTGCATAGCGCAATAAACTCCTCCATTCCATCAAACGCACTAAGTCAGACAAATCATAAGAATCTCCTATTCTTGCCACTACATTGTGAAACTGGGTACTTTGAACGCATTTGGTTTGTTACTTGCCACATATCCAGGACCATGAAAGCACAAACTCAGTCAACTCTATTGTGAATGACCCAGAAGTAAATCCAGAAGGTGCAAAATAGCCTGTGCTCTGGTGGAATTCATTGTAGGTTTAGAAAGGCACCGCTTTTCCTATTCTCGGCCCCGTGTAAGGGTTTGTCTTTACCACACATCATAGAAGTGAACCATCAAGTGAAGATATGAAAAAATGCTTTACATTACGTGACTCTAAATCGTTCTAAACTACGATCAGCACACTGTGTCTTGATGATGGTCAAGTGTGTGATTGCCTCTTAAGATGGTAACGAGATGACGTTGTCGGCTTCATCTTGATATGTGGGGAACTTAGGTCAACAATGACATTGAGATTAATATTGAATTGGATGAAGATCAGCCCAAGTGGCACTGCTCACCAAACGGCATTTTGAGAATGAATAAGGTATATAGCCCTCACGTAGCGGACCCTACCATTTGGAAATTGGCCCTAGATCTAACTAGCAAATATCGCTAGCTCCTTTTTTTTTGCGGTGATAGTTAGATTCTTCTCTTGTGGCTTTAGGGATGTAGATGAATTTCATTTCTTCTCCTTTTTTTCCTTAAAATGTTAAACAAAACATCTAGATCTCACACAGTTGGGTTAAATGTTTAAATGTGATACAGGGTCGGATTATGTAAAGATTTGAACCATTGTTATTGTAATCCGTGGTGTGAGAGATCGTCACTTTTTAAGACAAACAATTGGGAAAGCTTACTGGTAGGTTACGTAACAGAATAATCCGTGATCTTGTATACAGATTGTCTTGGGATATGCTAGACGTCTAACTTCAAGAAACCTTTACAAATTGAGCGTTTGTGTTTTTCTGTCTTTCCCTCTCAAAGTAGAAGTCATAATCCTGATATGATGCTGTGCACAAGCATGTGCCTCACCATCTTGGAACCCTTCAACTCATTTCCAACATGCTAGACTTCAAATGCTTGATTTTTAAGCGCATCAAACATATGGTTTCAATGCATGGACGGCCATTAAAGGATCTGTCAAACCAACCTCTCTAAATGTAGACGGGCGACATTGCTTATTTGAATTGAGGGATCACTCGAAGAGTGAAATTTAACTCCCAAGTCTTTTGAGTGGGGGAAAAACCCTCTTCAGCGTGAACACTCAATTCAAAAGATTTCATCTCTTTTCACATAGAGAAAAGTCCTAATCCAAGGTGGGATTCCCTGTTTGTTCAACATTGCTAAAACAAACAACAAGAAACGCTTAAATGAACGCCAAAACGGCTTCGCCTAATATGGCAATTCATCTGCTCTTAATTTTAATGAAATAACCCGGACCATACCACTCTTCATGGAGTGTGAAAGGTCATCAATATCCTGAGTAAAGGGGGGGGGGGGGTGAGTGGTTGGGCAAATTATGGGATATCTTTCGGTTGTATACATGAAAATTAAGATCAGACTAACCATTTCCGTTCATTAAAGCAAAAAATGGCCAGCAAACAAACGCGTTTGTAATATTTTTTAGGCTACAATTGAAACTCGACGTATTTAAAGTGAATAAGGGCAAAATTTGGTCTTAGGGTTTTTACAGTCTAAACGGTTGTAGATCGTAGATTTTGATACAATAAAAGAAGAGATCCATAGCTATACTTTGTACAAATTTACTACCATTGGGTATTATTTGTTGGCATAATACTCCCGATGGTTAGACTATTACAGAAAAAATATACCTTAGACGGCGATTAGCCTTCGTCCTTACCGGGGGGGGGTGGGTTACCACAGTAAAACTTTCCTCCGGTGCGCTTAATGCCAAAGGCTTTCATAAAAGCTTCAGGTAATTGGTTTTCGCATCCTTTCAGGTCATTTTATCGAAAACTGTGAAGTAGCCCCTTGCCCGCGGGTAAGGTATTCTCCAATGTCGAAGAGTAGGGGTGGTGGTTGCTACCCAGATGAAATTTATCCTCATTTTTGAAACTATTCGTCACAGTATGGCTCTAAACTCTATTTTTTTGTAAAATTTACTCAATTTGCCATCATTTAGAAGTGAAAACCGCATGCAAATCCGATATCCCTAACTTATTAGCGCAATTGGATTTTCGTGGAAAATTCAATTTAGCCAACTCGCTAACTTTGTGACGTCACTGTGACGCTATAACTAGGTATGTTTGTACTTTCGTTAAAAGCTTATAGGTATGATCCCCTCATCAGTTCGGTATTTAGCGAAAACAAATGCGAGTAGCACCTTCCACGGTTTAGTATGCCGTCGAAGTCGAAGGTTAAAAAAGGGTGGTCGTTGCCACCCAACAGTTGTTGGTAATTTTTTATAAAATTAATGCACATTATGGCTAAAGTCTATGTGTTTTAAGAACTAGTTCAATGTCATCGTTAGTGCGGAAAACCGCATTAAAATCGGACATTCCTACCTGTATTTTGGCGCAAAAATGGATTCTCGAAAATGTTCCGTGGAAAATGCTACATTTTGCCGGCTCGCGTACTTTATGACGTCATTGTGACGCCACCTAGGTAATGTTTTGGTACTTATTGGGTACTTATTTTGGAATCAATGGAAGAAGAGGATCATAGCTATTCACTGGTATCAAATCATAAGCTCGGGTGCAATTATAACGAATTCTCGAGGGGGTAACATCCTGTGTCCTGCCTTGTCTAAACTCATACTTATAGTGAAATCACAGATTTTAAGAAATGGCAATTTTAATTGGGGATGTTACATAGGGCTCAATGAAAAAAAAAAAAAAAAAAAAAAAATGGATCAGGTTTGGCTTATTACTCAGCTATGAAGTGGGTTAAAGGTTCAAATATGCTTTGAAAGTAAAGATGGCAATGTCGCTACATATTAAGGTAAAAAAAATATTTCGATTTTTTTACCCCAAAGGTTCAATCGTGATGACGTCAATCATTTTTCGTTCATATATCTACTAAAAATATATTTTGAAATAAAAACATTCATCTTCTTGCTCATACATCCTAATACATATAAAATAATTTAAAAAAAAATGGTTAAATGGTTGCAGAGTATTTTTTCAGAGAAAATAGCCTATTTTTTCAGCCCAAAAAACAATAAAATCAGAGATTGATAAAATCGCCGTTAAGTTTTTTGTTTTGTACATAGGTTATGGGAAATATATTGAAAACTGATCCTAAAATAAAACGAAATACATTTGCAAATGATGAAGATAAATAACAAATATCTTTTCTTGGCTATCGAAATAGTGCAGAAATAAATAATTGAAATTACATATTTTTCTCCAAAATTTGATGACGTCATCAAATGACGTCATCGGGGCTTTGCGTCCCAAATTTTTTAAAAGGTACCTCCAATTTTTCTGGTTTACTAGACCATATAGAATACAACCATGGTCAAGTCGAGATCTGGGGGGTGCACGGTAACGGAGACAGCTCACGGTTAACGTCGGTATGTCGGCTTTATTCACTTCAGGTGTGATCTAATACCTGGGAAAATTCCAAAATCAAAAACTCAGGGTTCGAACAAATGGGGGCGCTCTTTCTGAAAAGCTGGTGCATACAACGTATGCCACCACCAATGTCAGTTGACATTAAAGATTCATGTGAGTCGCTTCACACTTTGATCCTGTTGACTGCGAAGATCCCTAAAAAGTAAGATCATAATGGACTCCGCCAAGACATCTTGTCCTCTTGATCCCATCCCAACCAGGATCTTGCAAGCCTGAAATCCTCGATGCACTCTTCCAGTTATCACCCGTATTGTAAACTTTCGTTTACTGAAGGCGTCATCCCATAACCTGAAACGTTTCTCTTGTTACGCCTTTGGATCAGAAGGCAAATGCCGATCCCGACATCTTCAAAAACTATCGGCCATATCAAATTTGCCCTTCTTATTCAAGACCATTGAACGCGCTGCTAGCAAACAGATCCAGAAGTATGTTGATACGAACACCTGAATCAAACCACCAGTCGGCATATCGAAAGTACCACAGCACAGAGACGGCGCTCGTCAGAGTGACCGACACATTTTTGGAACCATGGCCGTACAGAAACATCAATTTAGTTTGAAGGAGAGAGTTGTTATGGTTACGCAAAGTCCTAACCGACCTCAACATTCAATTTTATTGATAAAAAAGTAGTTTAATGCACAAAGATTTCTTTGGATGGGAGAGTTGTTTGTTTGGATCTGAATATATTCCTTCTGGTATGATTTTAACAGATTTTGTAATAAATTCAAAGCCTAATTCATGAACGTGCATAAATCTTTGTATTGGTTTTTTATTATGAAAGGAAAATATTTATCATTAAATCTTATATGTTACTATTAAAGCTTGTGTAGAGAACATAGACTTCGTTTTGTTGTACTTTAATCTGTATTTTGTTTCTTTGCCAATTTAAATCTCAAATTATCTGACCATGCATAAAAGTTGCACCAAAGGTAGGTGATCGCATTAGCAAACGAGATAAAAAAAACGCTATTGGAAAGCCCAGTATTTGTTCTTTAATGTTATGTCAAGTAAGAATGCACTTATTTGAAATTCAGGTTTAACCATTTTATTCTGATTGTACCATTTTGAGACAGGCTGTTGTATGGTGCTACCGCTGCTTGTTTGTAATTGCGTTCGGGAAGATCAACAAAAACATAAGTTATCCAGCGCGCTTCCGCAGCAGGCAGTCAAAAACAACGGATTATAAAGTCAGACATTGATAATAAACAAACATGTTTTATAAAGGATACATTTTAATCCTTTGAAATTAATTTACATTAGCCTAGGCGGCGTCATTGTGTGCTGTCATCGTCATACGGCGACAACATTGGAAATATCATTTCAATTATGACCCGAGATGTATGTGAAAATAATTGTAGAATTTATATAGCGCCTTTCAGTGTATCAAAGCGCTTTAAATTATTGTCGTTACCTATTTGGAATACGTCCAGCTGCATACGTGCCCAAGGCATACTCAACTTTGGCGCGGAACTATTAGTACCTCGCCAATTTCAGCACTGGGTGGGAGAGAGGCAATCGAGATAACGTGTCTTGCCTAGGGACACACCGGTTGGCAGCAGCGAGGCTTGAACCCACGACTTTGGATACGGAAGCCGAAATACTCGACCATCACACTGGACCACACGCGCGTGACAAAACGTAAGACAATTCTTTTCTTCGATCAATGCGTAAAACAACATCGAAGTTACGCTCACTTCACGTCTTACGTAATTTATCTGATAATTCGGAGTGAACCTTTTGTTCGTAATAAACACTGGCACTGATATGGACATCTGGCAAACAAGTTGAAAAAAAGTTCCTCTTGTGTGCATTCATCTTTTGTTTCACCACTTGGACAACATTTAAATTTCAACCATTGTTCATTACAGACCAAAAACGTACTTAGTGAAGGGCTGCCAGGGAAATACTAGCAAAATATGAGTTTACTAAGATTTTGTACTGCTAGCTTGGATTGTATTTTCGCCCTCTTCGGCAATTTGATGGTTATTTTTTTCAATGCGGCAGAGCCTAAAAGCTGGAAAGGCCCTGCGCAAATCTTGTCACATGATTATGCTAACAAAAAGAGAACGGAGAACATGATATTACGCGGCCGGCGAGATTAACGTCTTCCATTTTTTAAGATATGGCGTCCAATCGCCCCTTAAAATTGTCAGGTTAGTTTTTAGTTGATACAATTAATTCATCTGAAGTCAATGAGCTGCATAACAGATATAATCGTAGGCATTTATCGTACCACGCACATTGCTTGGAAATTTTCAAAACTGCACCAGCCGGTTCCGCCCCGGTCTTTCCGGTGGCACCAGGTTTCTGTTGTTCTATACGAAATGAAAACAACGGTTTTCAAACGCCATGAAACCGAAGGTCAGCTGCGCTTCAGTTTGAAGCGACCCCATTAGAGTGCACACGTGCAGGTATTGAGTGTACAAAAGAAGATTCATCCGTCATATGTGAGCACGTTAAAAAAGGCAGATTCATTCGACAAGAGTAGGGACCCTCCAGGATTGTTACCAGTATAAGTCTTTACATCGGGGGGGTGGTACTGGCCCGTATAGAATAGACTAATGGTTAGCTCATACAAAATCTGCCGATCATTAAAGTGATGATAAAATGAGGTCGGCCACGAGGGGGCCATGCATCCCACCTGTGACATCAAACAATTCGCAGACAGATGTCATTTTATGCTGAGGTAATAAAGCCCCAGTCACACGGGGCAGATACGACAGGTTACAACTAGATGCGACTAGTTGCGATTGGCCAAACGCAAAGCAGTCTTCGGCAATCTAAAAGGTGTGCCACTGATCGGCGACGATCACGGGCTGTGGCAGGTCGTCGCACATGTCCCTTCCTGTTGCAGAGAGGTTTTCGGTCATGTTCAAAACCTTTCTGCGATTGAACTAGGTTTGACTCGTCGCATTTACAATCGCAGACAATCGCATTTGTCGTGCGATGGTGGCACGTCAAGTCGTATGTAGTCGCCGACTATCGTCGATTGGGTCATTGTTTTAGAGAGTGGTGCGATTAATAGAACGATTGGTGGAAGACTATGTACGTCTATCCTGCGAGTGTCTGTGATTAATCGCACGTATTTAGACCAATCGCGCGCTATGTGAGGACGCGTTGTGCCACCAACGTGTCACCACCAAGGACTGTTTTGCCACTGTTTGATCCCACCACCAATCGTGCCATTTATCGTAGATGATCGTAGATGAAGTTTAAAGTTGACTGCTTACACACATTGACACCAAATCGTACGATGGCCTGGACGCCTCGCACGATTTCTCATCGCGGCAATCCCAGGCAATCGCCTTTCCAGTGTGACTGGGGCTTAACAAGGTTATGGAATGAGTACCTCCACCACTCCGAAACCATGGCGATTCGATATGAAAGGAAACACACTGGGCTGCTGGTCATGACCGTATTCATATGCCGTGCGCCACCAACATGTTGTGGACAAGATGCATACATTCCAGGGACTACAATCACCTTCAGCTGTCAATCGATCCATGTTTTACGATTGCCTAGGGGATCATTGACATATGAATGTATTGTATACGGGAATGCGTCTTCTTGTCCACCAACATGGCTGGCTATTGAAAGCGGTCTATAATTCTAAGCTAGGCTCACTAGGCTGTGGCATGTGTGCGAGAACTTGTCCTCCAATATGCCCTTCCACCAACGGCAAGAGCTGTCCAGCAGTTTCAAGACCCGCGTGTGATGTTCTGCTTGTCACGATAACACTTTCACTTCGTGCCCTCGGTTTCTCTTGTCTGTTAGTAACACGTTTTTTTTTTTTGTTTGTTTTTTTTTTTGCACCCCCGATGCGGACGAATCAATTATACCAACTTAGCAACATAATAATGGGGGTGTGAGAAAGAGACGACATTGAATTGAAGGGTTGATTTTTTTCTTCCAATTTAAAATATTCCACTTTTCAAGTAGCACTTCATTAAAACTAAATTTTCGAGTATTTATAAACAATGAATATTGCGTAAGAGGGAAGGACTGACATTAAGGAAGTTGAGGTTAAGTCATGTATGTCAATGGCATGTACATTAATTACGACTGCTTTGTGAAGACGAGACTCCTGAGTTCGAGGTGTTTTTATCGTGATAGACATTCAAACATCTTTCATTATTGCTGATTAGCCCATGCAGCGTGGCTCTGAAAGTTCAAAGAGTACTTTTTGGCATTCTTTTCTTCTTTTGGTTGTATAAACACGTATAGCCACGTTCTTGGTATGAATTTTACACCCAATCAAGTGCAAATTAGGGAAAAATGTTATCGTCGAAAAGTTCTTTGTGTCCTATAACGGACCCTCTATATATCCCTCTTAAAATAAAATAAAAAAAATGGTGTGTACTTTTATAGAATTTTGCATTGCACATGTACAAATTTAGTCCAGTAACACATCTGACCTCTTTCTGCTTGTCAAGAGGTGTTAAAGCAAATCATTTTAAAGTGAAATGACTCCATGAAACGTAGCTCCCTATCAAGTCAATCAATACCAGTGAGTCAATTAGAACCCGCAATAGCTACTGTTGGCTAGCTACCCAGACGAAAAGTTCTTTCCCGCAGTGAACTATATGTGGTGGTTAATATTGTATTAACGGGTGACAGATAATGGGTGTCTTATTACCGCCAGGCCGCCAGGGGGGATGGTTTGTGGCTAGGAAGTAGGATCAAGTTTAATGTCCTAGGAAGAGTTTCCACTTATGCCTAACAGTCTTACGACCAAGATATGACATGGTTAAGGATCGTGCAAGAGTTCGAACAAAGTTGGAAGGGGGAAATATTAGTTATTTGTTTAGTTTTGTCCCAGTTTTTGTGAATACGTGGCCAGAGTTATGATTCACTTTAAGCACAATATCACCGATCATTTCATGATATCTCACCCCGACCCAACTCACCTTAAACGAGTTTCTAATAATTTACTTTTTACTTATTTCAACTCTCATTCTTGTTGCTATGATGCCTACATGATCTTAGCAATTCGATTTTCTGACATGATATTTTTTTAAGGACAACAATTTAAAAAGCCGAGGTCGATGGGTCATTATGAGGCTATACATTAACACTAAGTGACTATGTCTTCAGCAAATCCATTAGCGCCCAAGAGGGGTTGTGTGGTGTGTGTTGGCCCAAGAAACCTGTTGAGTTAAATGTGAGTCAGTGTTGAGTAAATCATACGCAATGTGGAGAATAAAAGAGTACACTTAGCTTTGTAGAAGGTTATGTCAACTTTGGCCCAAGAGCTGAGGGTTACAATGCATATAGAAATTCTTTAATCAAATACAATTCGGCGCACCGAACATCGTTCATATTTTTGATCTCCTAAGATTACAAGTGACGCCATTTCTGTAATTCTCTTAACCTAGTTTCTTAGCTGATAAGGATCTAATTTAGTAGGTGCAGATAACAGGGTTGACCAGTAAAAAAACGTACCCAAAATGACAGTTGATATGTTTTCCACTTTTTAAAAATTTAAGCTGTGGTGGATTTAATTTTATCATAAAGAATGGGTAACTAAATTGAGCATTGCCTTGAAAAAAAATCGGCATTTGGGTAGGGGCTCTCAAGTGATGGCCACTGAACAATAAGTCAGCAAAAACAGACCTGTCCACAGGAGCATCATTTGTCATTAGGCATGGAAAATAACCATGCACAGGGGTGTCCTACCACCACACCCCTGTCCTGACACAATACAGGAAACTGGTATTTATCACAAGTGCATGCTATGATTTCCGATTTGAACAACGCCCCAGGTTGTCAAAACATTGTGTACTTAATTACATATGAAATACCCATGGACAAGTCTGTTACAGTGTAAAAAATGCTGAATGTCTCTCATACTTGTTAGTACACGATGCATTGTAGTTAGACGGGCATTTTTGCAGAATACTCGGGAGTAGAGAGAGCTTGAATGGATATACGATCGAATATGTTTCAAAAGCACGGATAAAAACGGTTTTGCACCCAGGAGTTTTCTTGTACAAGTATTTAGACCTAATAGAAAATATTCTCTTACTCACAGCAAGCTGAATGAATGGAGAAATGGAAAACTGCCTAACAGGAATGGACCAGAACACAGTTTGTACAGACTTATTAAACCCAAAACGGTTGACAGGAAGCAAGTACACTTGCAAATAACTAACATTGACGATTTCGACAGGAAGTAAGCATTCGTAAATAGTGCACGACTCAATTTACCGAGGAAATAGGCCTTTTCCACATCAGACAAACTGTTTACCTCTTCGTAAAGATATTAAATTCACTGGTGGGAGAAAACGTCTGCTGGAAATGTGGGGTTTCAAAGTTCCGACACCACTGGGGAAAGGCAGCGGTTAGTAATTCATCAATGCTGGAAGTGTTGATGGATTTGTTCCGGAGGCCAGCTCAGCTGTCGCCAAAAACGAATTAGATGATTATCATAACTAAATGAACGCTAATGGACGCTAAATATTTCCAAGATTGGATGAAACACAAGTTATTTCCAGAACATACCCAAAGCGTCCCTATCATATTATAATATACAAATATTACTCTATGAGGGGCATGGTTTAAAGCATAGGCCCAGGTGATTCTCGAACATACTATGCCCCGAGGCGTAATCCGAGGGGCATAGTATGGTTCGAGATCACCGAGGGCCTATAGTTTCAACCATGCTCCGAATAAAAAGCAGTCAATATTTTAATTTATATACCGAATATATAGATTTTTTGTCATAACACAGGCCTATATCATGTTAGGCCTCATGAGCGTAGGCCATTTTGTCATGGCGTGCATGCATGTTTTAACAATTTTGTGTAACTTAGGGTCCAAAACTTGTCAAGAATTAGCAATCACCTTTCTTGTGTTGAGGAAGTGATGTTGGAGTCCAAAGCGGAATCGCCGTAATCGACTTCTTGCCTTTTTGTCGGCAAGATGTGGTACAATTGTCTTGCAGCTCCGAATGCCGAATTCAGCAACTTTGAACATCACCGCTTCAAGCATTGCCCTAACACGATGAAAACAACAACACACACACATCACGACTAAATGTGATAATTCCACTTATAGTTTCTTTACAATCACCTATAACCAATGTTTCTCTTGATTTATGCAGAAATCTTTGGATCTAGGGGCTTATCAACGGTCGAAAATCGTGTGCCAGCGACCCGTCAAACCTTAGTGCCGAGCCATGGGCGCAGCCAATTTTTATAATAAAATTCCAAAAAGCAACCAAAAGCGCGACGCCGGGCGATGGCGCTATGACAGATCGCTGTCAAACAACATTAGAGAGGGATAGGTTTCAAGCAGCGAGCAGTAACAACAACCTCAAAGCAAGAATAGGCCTACTGATTCTGCGATTCACAGCCATTCCCTTGCTCTTGTTTGGTATCCCCGGTTTGTATCAGACGTCCACTAACAAGCACACAGACTCCCACATACTAGTAACAAAATACGGTCTGCGTATATTCTCTCTTACACCAGCTTCAATATGTTATCACCCATAATACGGATGGATATATGGTCCGTACAAAATACAGCAGTCCTCTAATGTTGGGAAGAGTGTCCAGGTATAGGTCATGATGAGTATGCTCGCTCTCCCAGGGAATAGTTCTTTTTTGGGTTCAATTCTTGAAAGTAGTTGAATTTAATGCCTCCAGCTTTAAAACCAATCGATGACAGGATCTATATGTATGAGTTATATAATACAAACTATCATACGTCAAAGCGAGAGCCACAACATCCAATAGCACAACATTGTTTTTGTTGTTGCGCTTCTCTGCTGTCAGTTAGCGTGTTAGCATTGCTGCTGTTGGCGATAACTGTTACTGGACTGTCGTCGTTCGTCTTCGTCGCGTCCCTGTTTTTGTTGTTTTGTTGCTGTCAGGCGGATTTTTATCGTTTTTCTATTGGTGGCTTTTTCGTACGTGTTGTCGTAGTGTTGTTTTTGTGTCGTCGGTCGTTGTTGTTTTTATGTTGTTGTTGTGTTGTTGTTTGTATGAAAAGCAAGCCAATAGCAAAGTTAGACAATAGCAAAGACATCGAGTCTATTTGTAAGTGTAAAATCCCTGAAAGAAATGTTCGACCACGACCCTCCCCCGAGCACTGAATGTTGGCTCATATAAACCAACAGCCAAATTATGTGAAATTTAAATTTTGGTTGCCCACATATGCATTGAACGTAGACAAGAGGTACTAAGATCACGAAAGGACCCCTTTGAAAAAGTGTTTCATTCATTCAACCACAGGACACTTTCGAACGGAATCTTAACATAAGATAATAGGGCCTAAGCTTTAATTTTTAATATCTTTCATAGATCTACACTAACTTGTCAAAATTTTCTAAAAATTTACACAGCATTAGAGAAAGTCACTCGTAGACATGCCATTCAAAAAAACAATATATTGTATCACATTTTCCCCTCCTAACAACACGATAACACGACAGTTACCATAACAAACTTATTTTGTTAGGCCCAGCGAATCACAAAACCCCATGTAGGGTTAAATTATGAGCAGTCCTTAGTCATAAGCTGAGGATTAATCTTGGACAAGAGTAGTATAGACTCACCTGTAGTGCCTTTGAGCACTGCATATTACTAACTAA
>JAMKCH010037838.1:0-35638 GCA_023653785.1 Ophioderma brevispina | reverse complement strand
CAGAAAATGCTGGATTTCTTCTCTTTTTAGACAACTTTTTGAGGATTAGCTTTTTGAAAAGGTAATTGATTATCTAAGGAACATATATATCAACTTGATCCTGAATTGCTCTTGATATTTTGTTCATCTGCAGTGTGCAAAGTTGGCTCTTTGAAATGGCCTGCTCATGCTGGTAACAGGGAAAAGGAAACCCATATGGTTTTGCAGAACTCCACATCCGTTAATGACAACATGTTAAGACATAATGTGGAGTTATGCTTAGCAGAACTAATTAAAGTGTTGCAATTTGTTTCTCTCCTGCCCAAACTCTAGTCCTAATAATTGGGACTTTGAATGACGTTTCTTTAACAGTATGCCTCTATGTGAAGTCCCAAAACAATGTGCAACAGACGTACTTAACAACTATGACATTTTTGTGTTGCCTTCAAATTTCGACCACTGACAGCATTTCACCTCAAATTTTCATATAATCTTACCTGATTCCAATTCAATAAGCTTCATCGGTGCTTTCAGTCTTTCGCTAAACACTCTACCAAAGTTTATCACCAGCATGACCAGTAATATCCAATTTGAAATGTGTAAATGGTTTAAAATAGCGACTTTTTCTCAGAAATAAGCGATGTTGTTAGAAGTCTGTTTACAACCAAGATGAACGATGGTTGGCAGAATACGCCCAGTATAAAATAAGGTGTTTTCAGCCTGGTGACAAAATCAGGCGTACAAATATGTTTATTCATCCTTCAGTAGTCTGGGATATGGGATATGCAATTTGAACTGGCTGGAAAAGGAGACAACCAACGTAACATCACACATATTTACATAATGAATTTGAGGCATACGCCCAAGGCGCTGTGTTCTAATCAACATTACACCATGTGAAATACGTCATGTGTAACTTTTGGCATACAAGCTTTCGTTAAGTATCTGGCAAAGCAAAATTGGGACTTAGTCGCCTGTCAGAATCTTGCATAGCTTTGCATGGCTTGAAGTTTCATTAAATTTAACTTCCTAAAAGAGTTGAAGATATTTACGACTATCCGTTGTTGCTAACACTCTGAGGAATACTTTCAAGGTGGAATCGGGTAATATTTATTCGCGTGAAGAGTGCAAATAATTGAAGAATGTGAGACAAAAATGTTGTCATTTTTATATCAGTTGCATTTTGGCATGACTCCTCCACTGTTAATGGCATATGATAATTGTATATATGGAGGAGTCATGCTCAGCAGGACCAGCCCAAACTCTTGAGCCAATTTCAACCAAATTAGGTCAGAAGAACCCTTGGTCCAAGGTTCATATAGGTGTTCACAGATTGGGCCAATCATGGGGCATTTGAAAATCTGTGAATTTTTACTGTCACAGATAAATTGCTGTAATTAGGCAGCGCATTCGCCACACACAAATTTTCAGCCAAACCAGCGAACTGTGTATGTATGTACAATGTAACATGCATAGAGCAAGGAGCACATTCACAAAAAAGGGGCCACTTTCATTTGATGTGTTGTAAAACTGAAACATCAAATTTCAGAATAAAGTTGTTAGGATTTAACACCTGGGAGGTTTTCTATCATTTTCCTTTTTTATTTTCGAATTCGGTGATTACAAAACTGCATGTTCGGATGGCAAGCCGGTGATAATTTAGCACCGCAATGTCCCCTCACGGCACATTGAGGTAGCATTGGAACAAAACCCTCACCCCTATTGCGGTATGTATTCGACGTACCCAGCTGATATTTATGACCTATGACCCTACACATGTTATTTTTAGCTCGAGAGATTCCTTGGCAACAACCTGTATACGGTACTTAGATATTTTCCAAGATGGTGTTGCATAGCGGGAAACAACGTAGAGGTGTTTGCAGTTCAATTTTCTTCTAAAGTACCTGTTACTATAAATATGAAAATATCATTGTAATTACCGTACTGACCTGAGTACAGTCCCATGCTCGAGTAAAATCCCACCCCTAAGTTTTAGGAAAATTTCAGAAAATTCTAAAGTTAGCTTTATTATCCCATGCCAAAAAATTGGCCTACACTGACTGCAAAATTCAGAAACCTATTTTCTTCAAACAACAAACCTTTTAGCCTTGAATTCAAATGATACGCATTTTCCAATACAAAATTCCATTTATATTCCATCTCAAGAATGTTTCTAATGATGTCTGGAACCTTTAAAGTGTGTGAAAAACATACATTTAAAACTCTTAAATGAGAGTAAAACACGGCAAAGTGTCAGAGATTCAGCAGAAGACACTCTTTCTGGTTCAACACTCTCAAGGCTTTCTACTTCACTCAGATGTGATACTGCAATATTTGCCACTCTTTTTCCATATTTCAGTATTTAATAACAGATCACTGAAAATTGTTCAGTTAAATAAATTCATGACAAAAATACTTTTTTGGTAGATTTGTTTTCTGAAACTAAAAGAATATTTTAAACAAGGTCATTTGTAGGGTCAGAGGGCACCTAATGGGGGGAAACATTATTTCCCCTTTTTTGCACTTTCCTGGGTGGGTTTTTGTCATGACATTTCTAAAATACAGTATTCAAATTGCTTAAAAAGTTAAAATGCCCAATATTTCAATGATAATTTACAGAAGATTTCATAGTATGATATCCACAATATTTCGAATAAAAATATTTAGGTTGGGAGGTCATAGAGCCTAGAGGTCGCCAAATCAAATATGGCTGATGATGCCAATACACTGCTGGCAATCGGTTCAGTTTCCGCGGACTATTTTGTCGGTTTTTGCTAAAAAAATCCTAAAAGTTACATTATAGTCATCATGCCTGGTTATTTACATCACAAAAGATGACATTACTCAGAATGAGGTGGAACTACAAATGTACGCTACTATTAAAAACGGCATTTTCCAACAATCTGCGTCTTCAAAATTCGGAAGATGAAGGGGCTGTATAGTGTATGTGGAGAGTACATGTCTAGGCCAATGTATTTTCAACTCGGCTTCGGGCAAGATTCGGGCATTATCCCACCCCCCAAATTTCAAGCGTTTTTCAGCTTAAAAAAAAGGGTGGGACTATACGTCGGGTTCGTACGGTTATAAGAAAATATAAAACTCAGGATTAAGATTAAGGTGAGAATTGTAAAAAATTAGTAGTAAAAAGGGTGGGAAAGGAATAAAAAATCTATAAACAGATGTGTTTTGGTTCCCTACGCCCAGTAAATGAATGGCTTGATCAATCGGAAACAAGCGAAGAAAAATGACGTTTTGGCAATGTCGAGAAGGAGCCTTGATCCCCGGTAAACACATTTTATAAAAGGATGGCTGTTTTTTGTTTTATTTTACTTTCTGGTGGATGTTATCAACTAAACAAACGTAATGAGAAAAAATAATTGTCAAGGGACAGAACATGAAGTTATAACCAAGAAATGTTAGAAAACGAAAAATATTTAAAGGTACATGAAGGTTGAAGGGAAGGAAAAGACAGAAAGATTATGAAAAAGGATACAAAATGAAGAAAAGAAAAAAACGGAACAAGAATTAAAGAAATTAAGGAAATAGCATAGAAAAGAAATAAGAAAAACAAAGTGACTCTTTCTTTATGGTTGTAAAGTAGTAATTCTGTTCTTTGTGTCCCTAAACAAAATTATATAAATGGTCATTGGCACTAAAATAGTAGCCATTCTGTTGTATGCCTTGCCAGCTTAGGGGACGGTTGTCTCAAAAAGATTGTTAATATGGATGATTGTAATTTGATTTATAAGCATAACGCTATCAAATGTGGAAGTTGAACCTGATTGTAATTCAAACTGTACACTTGATTGGTAGTTACTTGATCGAGTAGTTACACTTGAACTTACAATCGATCGTAAGTCTTTGTTGAAATGGGCCCCTGATGTTAAGGGCAGTGTTAACTTGCTGTTTACGAGAGTATCTATTTGGTGTGTAACTGTGCAAATATTGATATATTGTAGGTAAAAGTATACTTTCTAGAAAGAAGTGAACGATGTTGTGAGAACGTGCGATGCATCAGATAAGGTAAAACTTTCCGTATTTTGAGAAGAAAAAATACTAAAAAAAAAAAAAGATGTGCCCCCAAAATATTTCGTAGACAGCATAACAAAAAACAATTTGAAGTTTCATGATTTCTTATGTTATTTTTCAAAACAAGACAAAATTTGTCTAGGGACGGTTGTTTCATTTTTTAAAAATAGAGCTTTACTTTTGAAATATAAGGAAAAATGTCAAAAAAGTGTGGATTTTTACCTTTCTTTTCCAAAATTGAGTATATATTGGAGATATCGTTAAGTTTTTAAAATTGAAAAATGAAAATGAGAAACCTCCCTACGAGAAGACTGCTGGCTAATGTAGGAATTTAGGAAAGTTAAACCTACTTTTACTTCAGTTAGTTTGGAGTTATCTGTGTCTGAAAATTTGCCAGTTTTGAAAATGAACATTGAGAAAATCGTTGTTTGTGTTTTTGTTTTAGTAAAAAAAGTGGACTTTAATGCCATTTCAAGCTGTCTCTTTTATCTTTGAAACTTCAAAATTGAGTATGTTGTGTAAGTGATGAAAATTACATCTTTATGCGCTATTGATTTAAAACATCTTTTGTCTCCTACGCCGAAATCAGAAAGAGAAATTGAACTTTTCACCTGAGTCTAAATAGCACTTTGTTACATTTTCAAATATTGTTTTGTTTTTTTCAGATGAGTTCGAGGCAAAAGTAAATGAAGTACGCTGCACGCTTCATTTACGCATAATAAAATCACCGCACGACGTGAGCCTGTGCCTGCGCCTGACGGCGTGAATAATGCCCTTACAATTCCCGCCGTTAAGACGTGGTTTTTGTGACTTTACATGGTCAAATAGTGTTTTAAATCGGCAAAAAATACACGACAGGATTGTCTGCAGTTGATAACCATGGTGGTAACGATTAGAACACAGGTTGATGTTTAAATGGTGAGCAAAAGAATCATTAAATCGTTTTTGTATGTTCTGTAAAACACAAGCACTTGGGTTAACCATGCCCTTAAGTTATGTGAAACTGTCGATGCCATTCATGCAACATGGGAACCTGAATATGTTGATGAAGTCAAAGGTCACATTCCAATGTCAAAGGTCATCTGAGAGTCAAGTTGAGAGATGGGCTAAATGTTAAGTTACGTGAAGTTTGGGATCTACATGTACACGTAAGGCGATCACTTGTTTATTTAGTAATTGATCATTTAAAATGAATATTTGCATGAATTATGCATGTATGTAACCATGTTGTGTATTTCAAAAGGTAGAACTTTGCACCAGCATTACTTGTGTCAAGTTAGATGCTCATGGACTGTCGCGTTTGGCCAGGAGATCATTTATGTATTTTCCCTTAAAAATGCATAATTAATTGCCCTCATTTGCATAATAATTGATAAAATACATTTAATTTCCATATTAAAGCACAAGTAATGTTTGTGCCAAGTTTCGTGGCTGAGATCGGTTGCATGTGTTTTACCGCATTTTCGCTTAGCAGGGCTTAGTCATTTTCTGCAAATTTAAGGCTTTCCCATTGGGCAATATTTGTAAAAATAGCATTTTGGGAGACCCGCCAACAAAAACGAAATCCAATGTTTGCATCATTTTTACATGTTATTCATTTTCAGCAACTGCACTTTGAAGAAAATGGAATCACAGTGTATTATATCACCAATTTCCTGGTGAAAAATTAAAGGGGAACCCCCAAATATGCTTTTTTTCCAAAAAATGGCTGAAAAATGTGTGAAAATGGGCATAACTCGGGAACCGTAAGTCCGATTTCAAATTTTGATTTCCTTCAGTTTTGTATTTGTTATCAGGCTGCCAAAAATTGAGCCTAATTTCAAAGGTATAGGGGTAACTTTTAAAAAAAATTATGTGTTAATCACCCTACTATAATCACCAATCTTGTGTTCAAAAATTCTACTGGCCCCAAAAACCCATATGGGGTTTTAACAGGGTAGTGGATTCAAAGGTCACAGGCATTGAAACCAAATTTCAATCAGAAGAATCACTCAACCACTTACTTGTGACCATATGGGGTTGTGTGTTAACAATGAACAGATTCTCAAAGTATGTGTGCCAATTAAGGGGGCATTTTGTCAGTGGGTAAGTTACTATAAATTGTTTCTCTTCTGCCTAAAATATTGGCCAAATGCAGCCCAGATGGTCAGAAAGAGTCACTGAATCATGGGGTTGTGGTCAGAGGAATGACCACCCATTGGCCCAATATGACCTTTTAACTCCATCATACAAATGTTACACATTTTGTGATCACACAAGAGGGGCTTCCAGCCTGTGGTTTGGAACCAGCTTGTTCTAATTACCAACATTTTTGTACCAAGTTCAAATTTGCATATCATAGTATTTTCCATTGTTAAGTAACATACGGGTAACAAAAACATTGCCCTCTTTGAAGGCCATCATTGATAGGCTTCCTGCCCTCATGATGCTCGGTTTTATGTACACCAAACAATGTTTTCTGACTAACAGGGGGCTTAGTAGAGAAAAAATGAGAACTCGGACTACTTGCCTTGTGCCTCACCAGGATATTTCATGAGTAGCAATTGTTTTCAGTGATTACAGTAGGGCCCGGGAGAATCCGCGATCGCGAAAATGCATGTTATGCGCGGGGATTTTTGCCTTGTCCCGCGCGGGATTTCTCCGTTTCGCGCGGCACAAACAGCTGGATTTCGTTATTTTTTTACCAGAAAAGGTCATGGAACTTCTTGCCGGAATGTTTTCATAACGATCAAAATGTGGGGAGTGGCAAAAGAAAATCGATTGGTCGGCAAGCAAGTTCGGTAGTTAATGATCGCAGCAAGGCGGTCGAAGGCCGTCTACTACAATACCACGTAACAAAGGGGAGCAATTAGTCGTGCTTGAATCGCGGTTACTCATTGCAAACACTGATATGATGTCAGACCAACCTATGATAGGTCAGTGTAAGAGATATGAAAGGCACAGAGCACAGAGTTGTACCAGTGATTAATAATGGGCCGGTCAATTATAACCTTGGTGCACACTTACGCGATTGGGCCATATAATCCTGACGGACTTGTTGGTCTTTCAGCATCGCGGGTGTTCCCCAAAGTCAACACTTGAGCGCGGTTCTAGGAAGGTTTTAAGAATAACCCAAGGAACGCCCTATGGGCGGGCAGCAACATGATAAAAGTGGGCGAACACAGTTAAAACAAACCGATAATAAATAAAACATGCCGCACTTACGAAATGTATACCTGTCCCAGGGACAAATCCTAACCCATGAGCGATCGAGTCAACGGTTGTGAAGTGACAGGTGATGATTCTTACTTACATAGGAATGAGGATGGGATGGACACTTGTGGATACGGTCTAAAAGAGTAGATATGAAAAGGTGCAGTGATTGTGATTTAGAAGTTGTTAATTCATCCTTGAATTGCATGCATTGAATAGTTTATAAATCCGTTCATTTGGGTTACAGTCCTCTGTTGTACCATAAAATACATCCCTGATTTGCCAACGATATATAGGGATGGTCCATATCCCTGATGAGCAGGATGAGCGATGATTGAAAACTGCATTTGCGTCACTCTGAGCTGTTTGCGAAGGTGCGAAGGGAAATTCCCCAAGAACGGAAAATTACATAAGATAGTTTGAACTGATTACTGATCTTTTATGACATTCAAGATCATGACCACACGTATACACATGAATAATGATTCACCCAGTGTAATTTCTGATCGCAAAATTTGCAAAACCAGTTCCAAGATATAAATAATCCAATGTTTATTTAGCTTTCATGTATCAAATTTTGCCGCCGGGCCAGGTCATGAGGCCAAGTGCGAATGTGATGCATGGCATGGAGGACGGCCCTACGTATCAATGATAAAATTGTCATATTTAGCAATTCAAAACACCCGGATGATTTCAAATTTTAGGTTTGTTATTCTTTAAATGATTTTTATAAAATAATCCGGACTTAATTATTGTTGTTTATTCTTGTTTGAATTGCATTGTCAGCGCCCCCCACCCCTCCATTAACATATGAATGGAACTGTTACTGTAAATGTTTGGATTGACCATTTAATTAATGGGGTGTTAGGTAGTTGCTGTATTGTAAATACTCAATCGGTAAAGAACAATCGCTAACAATTGCGTCAGAGAGAGTTGTTCTTTAATTTCAAAATGAAGTAGTATTAATCATTAAATTAAAAATGCAAAAAGACATTGGTTAATACTGTTATTATTAAGGTCTAATTAAAAAAAAAAGATTACTGGTTAATATATCGGTCTTTCGTCAGTATGCTATACATTGCCCCTTCTGAGGGAACTACCTTGCTTGTATTCTTTTGTTTTGTTTTATACCATTTGTAATGTTAATGATAAAAAGATATTCTTGTAATGAGGGACAATAAAATCCCGGTCTATTAACGCCGTATATGCATTGTTTCTATGTAATGTTGCATGAATACAATTTATAACTATAACTTGAAACTGTGTGTGATGTTTATTTGCGTTATCTTGCGATTTATTTTTCGTGAATTCTTAAATGTGGTGTGAGACGCGTACATGGCCCCAATATTATTATCACAGAAACGTGGCGCCAAACAAGGGGCGGCTTGCTTGTCGGTTCGTATAACGTCGTGGGAAACTTTCTTTTCTCCACGTGGTAAGCACGGTGGCTTCGGACCACGTGCGTTTTGCAATGAGGTGGTCTTTTTTTTATTTTATGACCTCATTGCACGCACGTGGTCGAAGCCACACCCACGGCCAAAAAATAGTGACAAAGGCGCATAGGTTTCTATGAAAGCTTTAGAATAAAAAGTATTAGAATGGGCAGTGACTGAGACGACAGTGATGTGAGTGCGTCCGAATCAGGAGTGGTTAAAAATTCATTTGAGGGTTCATAACATCAGTCATAGACATCGGCGGGCGTCGGACTTTGTGATCGCCGACGACATGAGTGATGTGGTTCGAAATACAGGGGGGCCGTGGTTTTAAATTCATGTTGAGGGGTCATTAAAAATCAGTCATGACAGTTCAAGACATCGGCGGTACTTTGTGATCGTCGACGACAGTGAGTGAGTGGTTGAATCAGGCGTGGTTAAAATTCGTTGTTGAGGGTTCATTAAAAATCAGTCAGTCAGTCAAGACATAGGCGGTTATTTGTGATGCGGCAGTTGAAAAAAAATCGTTGATTTTTAGGGTGCGGTTTTTCGCGGATAATCGGCACTTTTGGGCGCGGATTTGCGCCGGAAAGGTCAAAATTGTGAGGCGCGGAAAACGCGGACTTTGTGCACGAAAACGGCGCGGAATTCGCGCTCATTGAAACGCGGATTTCCCGGGCCCCTAATTTACAAGCACCATAATGTAGTCTGCTTTGTGTGTAGGTAACTAGCGAGATATACTTGTCGCATGTGACATACTTTGTCTAACTTGGTCATAGCTACGTACAATAGTACTTTCTGGTATCCACCGGGAAGGTTGTATTATTGGCCACCTGAATTTGAATACCTTTGTGGTGCATCATGATGAAGATGGGGATCAATTGATCTTTTGGTCAATTTGGCCTGGGGCTCATGAGTGTTTTTTCATTGATAAAAAAGGACCAGTGTTCTGGTTCAATTCCCTTGCAAGTGCCTGTGAGTACGTATTAACAGATCTGAATAAGCGTGGTGCTTTTGTTTCGGGTTGCAGTTTAAATTTTAGGTGTTGATGATTTTAATGAAAGGCTCTCTACAACTGCAGTGTTAACTAGGGAATATCTATGACCCATTCTCAGGTGGAGGCCGTTTACATGGGACCAATACTGTGTCAAAAATGAAGTTTAGGAGATCAATCCAGGCGAAGAAAAAATAAAAAAAACCGGTGTGTGTACGAACCCGACCCCGACCCTGATTTTTTTCAGTTTTGCAAATTCTCCCCATCCCCCAAATCATGTAAAATTGGCCTATTTTTTTTATAGAAAAATTTGTAAAAAAAATTAATTTTATCGCTTGATTTTTAATTGTGGGGCTATTTAGGCCAATCGAATCCAGAAGAAAAGAAAAAAAAGTTGCCGTCCAACAGACCACCCTATCCGAAAAGGTCCGCTTGACCGCTCTTAAAACAGGGTTTTTTTTGCCCTATGGGTGTTTTAACTAAATCCCTAACACGGCCAGCCAACACTATTTATTAACAAGGTTCTTGTACTTGTATTTAGAGACAGCCAGCCCACAGAAAAATCTAGTCAACAATTTATTTGTCATCCAAAAATTTTGGTTTCGCGTGACCATTTATATGATCTGGTGAGCCATACAATAGAATTACTTCATTTTTTGAAATATTTAGTGGTTTCATCAATCATCAAAACAAAATTAAAGAAGCCTTTGAAAACGACTTGTGACACTTCAAATGTGACATTCTCCTTTCACATTTGTATTATTTTGCCACACCTGACTTCAATAGTCAAAAGTTGAGGTTTATTTTGTGTCAAATCATATTAAACACTCTGAATATATTATTTGTGCAATTCTCATCCTGGTTTAAAAACTAGAAAAAAATCAATTTGTTTGTTTCATAATTGTGTAAATCCAAACACCATTTAAAAAAAAAAATCTTTTTTTTTTTCCGATTGCAATTAGACCTTAAAGGGTGGAAAGGAATGATCGGGTGCTGGGGCTGGAAATCGATATGTCTCGTGTTGTGTGTGTGTGTGTCAAACATTAGCATACAGTACGGACCTTTGTTGACAATTTTTCAACTTACTGTCACCTTTTAATTTTAGTGCAGTAATGAATTAAGTTCTTACTTGGTATGATTGTACATTGAGAACAGGGGATCTTTATCTGAGGGGTAGCACAGAGAACAAAGGTCATTCAGGGGTCACTTAGGGTTCTTAGCTCAAACACCGCTTACAAGTTCCATGGGATTCTGACGAATCTATATGGGACTACTGTCCCTATTGTCTAGGGATAAGTTTTTAAACTTTACTGATTTATACTTTGGTATAGTTTGCAAAACCTTTTGTCAAGCTACCAAATGGTTTGCGATCTTTTTTTGGTAAATATTGTCAATAAATCTGTGCTTTCATTCATCAAATTTGATTTTCAGTTCCACACTGTGACCTGTTCATGTCTTACACCATCTGATAGTCCAATAATTGTTATCACACCCTATCTCAAAAACTGCATAGACTTACTGCTGTGAATTTCGTGCTTAGAGGCGGGTGTAGGGGGGAAGGGAGGGGAATGCGAAAATGTACTTTTTTTGTTTCGGTTGGCAGTTTTATGCATTGTACAGGCACGCAAAAAATATGTAAACACTTTCCCCTCCAACTTAAATATTTAATATCAATCGATGGCAAATGGTGGACTTAGTTACCATAATCTTTGACTAGTGCGGGTTGTGTGAACACAAGGATAAAGGTCATTCATGTTTAGAAATTTCACGACCACTTGAGAAAAAACAACTTATTTTTCAGAATATTAGGTTTAAAGTATAAAGTTTTAAATTTTCACCAAAATTATCTACCATCAGTAAAGAAATATAGTAAAAAAAACAGTATGCATGTTCAAATAATTCTGACTGTTCCGGAAACATGGACATCCCTGTGTTTTGTCAAGTTCTTGTAGGCGTCGGCCCAGTATTACATTGGTGCTCACTGACAGAAGAGGGATCTACAAACACAAAATATTGTGGCGCCCCCTTAGCTTGCATAGCTTGGATGTTTGGGACATTTAACTGCTTAATCTGGGTTAGGAAACATGGGGGGGGGGGGGGGCGGGGGGTTGTAATTTTAAAAACATTGTATTTTCGGATGATATCTTAAACTGAATACAAGCCGGAAAAAGGGAAGGACGAAGGAGGGAGGGGGAACAAGGAGGAAGGGGAAGGCGACAGGGGGGGTTTGCACAAAATTTGGCAGGAGTTGGTTTTCAATGTTTAATATGGGTACATGGTACACCACCCAAAATGAAAATATTCATATGGTATACCTGAATAGAAAATCAAATGGTAACTCCCAGCTTAATACTGACTGTCTGCTGCGGACCAAAAAGAGTAACACCTAAGGGGTCATTCCATGCCAAAAACCACACGGTGTGGAACCCACCCTCGCAGATTTTGTTTGTGAAATTGCTTTGCATTGAATTTGCCTTGGCCCCCAGAAGGGAGGGACAGAAGATATACCCGAAGAGGGGAAGCACATGGCGAAACGGTAGGGGACGGGGGGAGGGGACCTCTGCGGAGGTAGGAGAAGGGGAGAACCCTGGCATCAGAAGCGAGAACTTTCGGAGGAGAGGGAAAAGCCAGCGTGAGGCAGACAGAGGGACGAGCCGACGGAGACCCCGACCCGCACGAAGACAGAAGAAGAGAAGACCCGTAGCGGGGCCCAGAGGAGAGAGGAGAAAGAGGCTGATGCCAGGAAGAGGGAGGGGGAGGTGGGGGGAGAGGAGAGGGTACGATGAGACGGAGTAACGAGAGAGGGCGGGGAGGGTCGAGGATGAGAGAGGAGATGGAGAGGAAGGGGAGAGAACAGAAGAGGGAGAGAAGACGGGGAGAGAGGGAGGGGAAAAGGGAGGAGACTGGAGAGGGAGAGAAAGACAGAGAAAGAGGGGAAAGGGGAGAGAGGAGAGAAGGAGAGGAGATGAGAAACGAATTTCGTGCATAATTAGAAACGAGAGGGAAGAGGGGACAGAGGAAAGGCGAAGAGAAGGGAGCTCCCTTTCAAGGAATGCAGATTGCGGACGGAGACGTCGACGAGGAACGAGGGAAAGGGAGAAAGATGAAGAGACGAGGAGGAGAGAGGGACGAGGAAGATGCAGGAGGGGAGGGAAGAGAAGCGGAGGAGAGAAGCGGGAGGACGACGAGGGGTAGGAGAGGAGGAGGAGGAGAGAAGGGAGAGATGGAGAGGGGGGTCGGGGAGAGGGGAGCGGGAAGGGGGAGGTAGAGGAGGAAGAGGGAGAGGGGAGGAGAGGGGGTGAAGGGAGAGGAGGAGGAAGAGTAGGGGATGTACGAGGAAGGGGAAAGAGGGCAAAGAGGGAGAGGAGAGAGGCGGAAAGGGAGAGGAGAGGAGAGAGGGGAAAGGGACGAGGAGGGAAGCAGAGGGAGAGGAGAGGAGAGGGGAACGGAGACGAGGAAGGGAGAAGAAGAAAGAGAGGGGAGGAGAGATGGAGGGAGAAAAGAGGAAGGATGAGGAACGACGCGAGACGAGGAGAGAGGAGAGGAAGGATATGAGGGGGAGAGATTGTTTACACTTGAAAGGGTTTTATAAAAAGGGGGTGAATTGGAAAACAAGAATTTTATTGACAAACTAAGAGGGCGGAGAGAAGGGACAGGGGAGAGGGGAGGGGAGGGGAATGGCAGCGCACAGCGAGGATAAGGGGCAGGGGGGGGGAGGCCGGAGGGGAGGGGGACCGGGGAGAGGCACGACGAAGGGGAGGGAGGGAGGGGAAGACGGGGGGCGGAGAGAAGAGGAGCAGGGCGAAAAGGGGATCGAGAAGAGTGGAGGGAGTAGGAGAGGAGGGGAGGGAGAGGGCAGGAGAGAGAAAGCGAGAGGAGGGAATCAGAGAGGGAGAGGCAGTGGAGCACGGAGGGAAGCAGGTAGAATGAGACGGAGAGGAGAGGAGGCGGGGGGAGAGAGAGGGAGTGAGAGGAAGGAGATGGGAGACGAGGGATTGGAGAGGAGATCCGCGGGGGGAGGGGAGAGGGAAAGAGAGGGAGAGAGTTAGGGGGGGAGAGGAGAAGGGGGAAAGAAGAGAGGGAGAGGAGGGGAGGGGAGAGGAGAGGACGAAAGGGGGGGGGGGAAAGGAAAAAGAAGAGAGGAGAGTGGAGGAAGAGAGGGATGGGGAGGGGTAAAGAAAAAAATTAATTTTAAAAGAATTCGTTTACAGCAATTTTAGCTAAGGCGACGCGAAAATTAAAAAACCCTGTTTACGGGGCCTGACCGACCCTGATTTCAGTTTTGCAGAATTTTTTTTTTTTTAGTTTTTCAGAATCATGTAAAATCAGCGTGTTGTAGCCCCAAATTTATCAATTTGGGCCATTTTTTTAGACAATTTGTTTGATAGAATTTTTCATTTGTTCTCTTGAGTTATTTTTCTGATTTTTGGCTTTTTAGGCCAATTTTTGAGCTCCAGAAAAGAAAAAAAAAGACAAAAAGAAAAAAAAAGGAGGACCCAAAACCCCGGCCCCGACCGACCCTACTCGAATGTCGCCTCACAGTAAAAACCGGGTTTTCTTTTTTCGGTTCAGCTAATCTCCCAAAATTTTTATTGGGAAAGTTGCAAGCTTAATATTTTACCCATAAGAAATTTTTTACATTATTGGGCTTATCTTTTAACCCCAAAAAAATCCCATGGAGAAAAAAAAACATGAAAAAAAAAGTCCTAGTTTCACAAGAGCTCGCTTTATTATAATGCAAGCAATCTTACAAGTAAAGATTAGCAAAAATCATAAAATATAAAACTGAGACGGCCTATTTTAATTTGGGTTTTTACTCTACTCCGAGACATTTATTTAATACAATGAAAGAAATGCAGACATGCTGATACACATGGGGGTGTGCGGTTCAGAAATAGCTTGCATGGGACGGGTTATGTCAGGGTTTTAATGTCTCGCGCCTTATTGCAGGGCTGCATTGATCAGTTTGGCGGAGGCGTAATGTCGCTTACCACAGTTAAAAGCTAACGAATATGTTGATTGGGATTGACCATAAGAATTAATACCTTGTGACTAAGATTGGTTGTAGGGAGACGTGCCTCTTTTGAAGTTTCGGGAACTTGTAGACAAAATCTCAACAGATTCCAAGGGTCTGTGGATTTGGTTGACTCAGACAGAGATTGTAGTCTTTATACCAGTCGTTATACAACAGACCCTGAGAGGGTTTACAAACACCATGGGCTTTGATTTTTAGAAACCACCCAAGGGGTACTCGAACCACAAGCGTCCCCCGCCCTCGCGGTAGTAAAAGGAGCGAAAGTAACATTACTTTAAGATCACAGGGAAGATTATGGTGAAAAATAAGTGGTTACTAGAACCAGGAGGCTCCTGCCATAGCTGTTGCAACACCTGGATGACCCAAGATGACTTTGAAAAATGTTGGTTTGTAAGTCAACATAATTGATACCAAAGTTTAATGGCCATTACAACCCATTGGTAGTAGTTGAACTGGATGATCCCACTTGACCTTGAAATTACATGCACAACTTGCATTTATATGTTGGACACACTTTTTTGAAATTTTTTGGAATCAAATGTTGACTACACCATGTACAAAACCACCTGGCCATGGATAATGACCCCACATGACCTTGAAATGACCTTCAAAACTTCAGCACTGATGTGGACCACACCCCCAAGTTCATGACCATTACCCATTTGCAGTTGATTGACCTCAGATGCCCGATGACCTGGAAATGACCTTGAAAAAAATTGCTTGACTTACCCACCCAGTTTCATGGCCATTCAACCGGGGTTTATTGATTTGACACGTGGATGACCCCACACGACCTTATTCAAATGCCCCTTAAAATTTTTGACACGGAATGTGACTTGCACAGACAAAGTTTCACATCCTACCACTTGTTATTTAGTGATTTGGACCTGAATGACCCCAATGACCTTGAAAGACCTGCATAATTTTTGGCACCAAATAGGACCACACCCACCAAGTTTCATCATCCTACCACAAAATTGACAAGGTTTAAAGTAATTTAACCCATTTGACACCATTGACCTTTGACCCAAGCACAGACTCGTCTCCAAACTCATTCCGCCGCCGGACACCCATACTTGCTTGATTAAAAGATCTCGTGGTTTTTACAAGGGTTTGTAGCAATTGTAAACCCTATTTTTGACATATTTGACCTTGAACCAGGCCAAACAGTGTACTGAGGATAATCTATTTGCGAAACCGATGGACACCCAAGCTTGCTGTAGTAGATCCAAAGATATGCGTGGCGGACACACACACACCACGCCTGAGGACGGGGAGAATTTCTATAGTCCCCTTTCCCAACTACCAGTTGGCGGGGGACCAAAAATTTCTAGTTTAACCATTTATCAACAAAAGACTCCCCTTTTATGCCCAGAAAAATGTCAACAATAGATGGCCACATCAGTTCATTGTGAGTGAGTGTCTGCCCCTCCAGGCTGTTAAGTTTCTGAAAATAAGAATGCTTATTTTTTTTTTTGGTTTAAATTTCAGCTGCTGAAATTGTGAGGCTATATTATTGAGGATAGCAAGGACATGCAGTCCCTGAGATTAGAAGGCAATACAGGGAGTAGAGGCAGCAGAAGCAATAGCAAAAGCAAGGAGAAAAAGCCAGAAGACAGAATTTGAGGTAAGAAATGGGGAGAGGAGGGGATGTAAATCACAGTATACCATAAATGTGACTTGCTAAAGAATATTAGAAAATGTAGAAGTGGCCTTACTTACTAGGCAATATCTTGATTTGTGAATAGACCTTTTTTAAAATGGAGAAAAATTACAATGACGCGGAGCCACCTATACGCTCGCGTGGACATTCACAAGAGCTTGCCAGTGACCTTTTGTAAAGGCTCTAAAATATGATTTGTGATGATGCCAACCAGTTGCGTGTTTGATGACCGTTATAGTCGGGGACAGAAATCCTTTGACGAGCGCGTGTACTTCCTGGTTCTCTGCATATTTACTGCAGAAAAATGCACTGCTCTGATTGGCACCGAAGAGTGATTGCTTGTTGCTGGGTCAATGACCCTAGCGTATTACGCGCTGAAAGCTCCACCCCCTTTTACAACCAGGTGGTACGCGCTAATCAAAGGGGTTCTGTCCACGAGTATAGGATGCTTATCGGAGGGGTGGTAATCATGTTTGGAAACCTTTGTTTTGAAAAGGCTATTACAATGAAATGGGAATGAGGCAAGTTTTTGAAAATGTTTTTTTTAAAGAGGTCAGATAGGGAATTCTCTTGACAGTTGATGCAATGAATTTTAAAGATCATGTGGATTTACATGGGTATTGCAAATGCCATGGCATGACCACACACAGGAATCAGTCAGTAACTTCTTAGGCATAAAGAAATTGTGTTTGGCGTAACTCGACCGACCCTCTAAAAAAAACTGCCGACTCAAAAAGTTTTATGGCAATAGCACAAAATAAAAAAAAATATTCTGCCGGAACGACCATGATGTCATCCACAATTAAAAAAAAAATATTTTTTTACCAACACAAAGACGAATATGAAGAATAAAAAACAAGACAACAAAGCAACTACAACAAGTAAATAACAAATCTTGCTATGTCATTGAAAAAAAAGCTTAAATAGTAGCATCTTGAATTCATTTTTCAGAGTTAAACATTGAGAATATCTAAAAAAAAAAAATTAAAAAAAAAAAATTGACCGACCGACCCTGATATTTTTTCTCTGTTACGCAAACATCTTTTTTTCTGCCTTTCCAGATGGTTCAGTGATTTTGCAATTTTTTTTCTCAAAACTAGTTTGCCCGGACAAGTTTTTGGTTCCGGACCATGGGGGAACTCTCCAGTGTGGTTTGGGTTAATTTGCACATAGTTGTCTTGGAATGAAAAATTTAATTTTAATTAAGATGATATAAACAAATTCTAAAGCTTTGTATAAAATGTGCCCGGTACTCTGGATTATTGTTAATCTTTCAATTGTTATATTATTGAATCCGAAATTACCTAGTGTAATTGATATTTTCCTTTAAAAAGTATATAAGGTCGACATTTCACATTAGTTGGTCTGTCAAATATGTGGAAGATATTACATTGTCCCAAAAAATTTTATGTTCAAAGTAAAATATTTCAGGAGTTACTGAATGTCTGACAAACAAAATGGTTGTCATTTTGAGACTAATTTTGTTCTTGTCTTAATGCAACAAGTCCCCATTTCATTTTGAAGGATAATAGACGAAAGTTACGTTTTTTAAATTGCCAAGTATGTAAGGGTGGAGTCGGTGGAGAGCAGTAGGTGGAAGGGAACAGCCCATAGACTTACACATAAAAAATGAATGAAAACAAACCAAATTTCTGACATTTTGTACCTTGAAAAAAGTATTACAGTAAGGCTATAATTCTTTTTCATAAGCATTTTTGAATACCTACAAAGATTGCAAATTCTGCCAAAGAAAACACCATGCATTGATACAGGGTGAGTTTACAAATTATACAGCGGTGAAAAAAATACCTTTTTGTGACATAAATCTAACTAGTTGTGTCACATCGTATTTAAAACATGTCTTAATCTTGTGTTATTATACAACACTGAGACCTGGTTATTTTGCACGGTCCTGTTTTTAAAAACACAAGAAATAGTTGATATGATAGAGATAATATATAAAGGGTGGTTCAAATTCTACAGGGTGGAATGGTTATATTATGAAATTTTTTGTGGTTTAAATTCATTTTCAGCATTGCGTATCAGTACACAAATGCTTATTTTGTACCTTGTAGACAAATATTTTGGAAGCTGGAATAGTTGTGTTAATGCATGTGCACAAATTATTGCTTTATACATCAGGTAATTCAGAATTTTTTCTGTGTATATGTGCAGGACCCTATTTTTTAATGTGAGAAATACAGAAGGAATGCTTCCATTTGTATCACCCTATATGTTTTATCAAGGGGAATGCTCGGTTTTAGAGAAGACCTAGTACACTATTTAATTTCAGGCTACCTGTTTTACTATAGTTTATTAGTTCAACTCCATGCATTAAGGAACTTGAGCACCAGAAGTTTGCTCTAAGGGTAATTTTATTTGATCACCCTGTATATCCAAAAAGTACACAGGGATGGGTTATATAATGTTTAGAAAGCAACCTTGCTTCAATTACCAATGACCAGGAAAAATATTTACTCTGAAAAGTAGTATGAAAATCTTTTTATACATGTATTTTACACTTAAACTAAGCATAATTTTGACCACCACATGTATATTTAACACAAGGTATTTGAACTCTTTATTCATTGCTTGTTTGAAGGGCCAAAGTAATAACCTTCTGGAATCCATATTTAGTTTTGGATTATATATCATTCAGAAAAGGGAAAACCACACAGTTCACCATGACAAGAAAAATGTAACTTGTTTGTTGTTTCACCCTGTATATTTCTGGCCCACCCTGTATAACAAGGTTGATGTTTGAATTAGCTTGTTTTGGCAAACATTGTAATATAAGCTTTCCAACAATATACTTTAAATGGTCTAGAATGTATGATTAAATGTAATACTCTGATGAATGAAAAAAAGGCACAATATTGTTTTTCTACCATGTAATGTTTAGGGACACAAATTATGAAATGCGACCATAAAAACAAATTCTTAATACCTCCTAGGTCCAAACAAAAGGAAGCATTTTATATACCTGTGCCACATTTTGTCAAGGATCTCGATAACTTGAGCACTGTAAGTGTTAACCAATAAAACCTCATGTATTTCTAGGCAAAATATGAATGCTACAGAAAGCTTGGTGCATTTATGCTGTACTAGTAAAGCTGTACGGCTTACAGAAGAGGGCTATGTGACCAACAGATAGAAGAAAGCCACAGAAACACGGCTGCACCACAAAATGGTTCCACATGTGTAAGTTTTGAACAATATTGCACACTGACTTTCAATGCTTTGTCAAATATCTTTTCAGCACTAACAGCTAACAATCATTTTGTTTCCTCAGAGGAGAGCAAGTTGGAGAGTGACATGTTCACAGGCAGGTTACGATCTGAAATTACCCCAGCACTGGTAAGTCAGTCACATTAACACACTGAGAATGAACTCAAGATGAATGACCCAGCTGATGCTTGACCCCCATACAAATTGTCTCTTTTATTTTTAGAACAATTTTAAGCCGTTGGCAACACAATTTGACAACTGATATATAAGTAGGGCATTGCAAGAGCTATCATCTCTGCAAAAAGCAGGACCAAATTCATTGCGGGAATCTGCCATATAGGCCTACAAAGGTCATGTGCCAAATTTCCAAGGTAGAAAGACGTAGCAGAAAGACTAGATTTTTAAGAAAAATTCACATTTGCCCGCAATGAAATTTCGTTAAATGTACACAGAATGTAGTTAGTGGACTAATATTCCAAATCGGTTGTCTCAAAAGTGTGTCGCCGGCGGATAATTTTTGTTTATTCTGTTTGGTCATAATAAATGGGACCTTCCAACAGCTGTGAAGAGTCATGGGTAACAGGACTGCAGAACAGAACAGTTAAAAAGTCAATGCGTCTGAAGCTTATAGCCTTGTCCCCAGAACCCAGATTTTATAGGAAGTGGTCAGAGTTTTGGTGTCTGAAGAAAGTTTAGAAAGTACTTAGTATTTTTCTCAATTACCCTGTGAAATTTTAGAGTATGTTTGGTGTAAAGTGCCCCAATTTGGTCAACCAATATTAATAATTGTACACAGTATTTTGGGGCTTACAAAATCATTGCTTTCAGCTCGCACATCAAATTATTAGGGGTTTTGGAATTCAGCAGGAAATTTACAGAGGGTGGGTATGGGGGTCCCCCAGGGTCATTCCAATCAAGATGGAAAAACTTTAATTGGTTGTCATCTGCCTATGGGAGAATAGGGTTCCTTTTACATCACATTCTGAGGTTTGATCTATTACATGTTGATTAAAAATAATTTGTGGGGGCACTACGTCATATTTTTAAAGTTAGAAGACCTTGATACACATACAAAGTAGAAATAACTATTCCTAACATATTTAATCTTGTGTATCTAAAAAAGGATATAGTTTGTCAAATAATTAAAATAAGGAATCTGTTTTATTGAATCATTATAATGTATTGGTTTTTTTTATCAAAAAGTAATGTAAAATGTTGTAATTGAAAAAGAAAAAAATAAAAAACTTAATTTAAATTAAAGTTTGTTTGTAACATTTTTGAATGTAAATTAGAAGACAACGAGAGGACACATGGATGGGGGGCGTTGAGGGTGTGGTGTTTTTGTGTTAAATTCTAATACTCACTCACTATTAATATTGGTGAACTTTTTACTTTTGCCATTTTTTGGAGTCGACTCTTAATTTATAAATTTGAAAAAATGTGGGGGAAAAAAAAACCAAAAAACGTATGAGTTTCTAATTAAGTGTTTGTACCAGTTAATTCATTTTGCCAAAAATGTTGCACCAGAATTACATATGTGGTATGCAGTACGAGTGATGTTGTCATCAGTCTACAGGCATCTTTTCCATTTATATAATGGATGAACGCAACTGTATACCTGTCTGTGTGTCTATAATTCATGGAGGGAACAACAAGATGCAGGTGATTTACTTGATATGCCTCCTCACAGAGAATGAGAACTTGTGTGGGAAGTTGTTAAAATGGGCCTGCGGGGGGAAGGGAAATGATGCTGAGGGGCTCGGGTATATTCTGAAATCCCAGTTCAGTGTCTTAATTCCCTGGCTAATTTCCCTTTGCACAGTTCAGAAACTTCATTCCACAAGTGTGCTTCAATGCACCCAACCCCGGGGGGGGGGGTGTCGGGGGTTACATATGGGTACCCAGAATCACAAGTTAAGCATATGCCAAGGAATAAAGTTTATATTAAAGGAAATGACTGAGGAAAAACTTGAACCCGCGTGAGGCCAAGTCATTGGTGGTTTGCAATATCGTTCTGCCACTCAGAATCCCAAGTCCATTGGGATCAGTCAGCAAGACTCTGCTATCTGCTAACTCTCATGAATAATGTAGAGGGATAAGGGGGGCACTGGCATAGTGTGTTGTGGTGGTTGTAGTCCAACTGTATGCGGGGGTCAGTGGTGTTGTGACAAACGTGTTGCAATAATGCAAATGTTACAAGCATCCAAACAGATTGTGAGAACAAAACAAGAAAATTGAAATCGGGATGCCTGATACCTGATAATGTCCACTGCGTGACTGAACTTAATATGTACCAAGGTTTTATTAATCCAATCATGGCCTGTAGGGCCCACAATTGCTAGAGGATTTACACTTAATAAATTAACTAGGACAGAACAATCCAACTTAGAGGCAGCAGCTTATAAAACAGCGCCATGTTGCAACATTCAACCAACCACTATAGAACACACGAATGGGGAAACACAGTGCAAGCTTTCATGGTTCCTTTGCCCATTTAAACCTGACCACATGTGGAGAGAGAGTGGTAGGGTCGGATTTATTCAGGTTTTAATCAAATTCTGCTATGAAAGAAATTAACTCCCAAATTGAGTTCTTGGAATAAAACCAGCAAGTGGTTCCACTGAGATTAGAACCAGAGACCACTTGCTCTAGAGATAAGCTTGCCAAACCACTAGACCACCGCCACTTCTCAAATGAACTTGCTGTCATTGGTGACTAGCACGTTTATTTAGTGCATGCTTATACACAAATCGACGGGGGAAGAGGACAGGAAGACTCGAAAGGACACCCTCTAGGTCGCCGCCATTGCTGGGGCTCTGGACTACAAAACAAACACACAGACACACACGCCGCATTATGCTTTTACGGCTCTTAACGAACGAAAGAATTTACAACCTACCTTTTTCGCTATGTTTACACAATTTTCACGTTTTATTTCCATGGATTTAGGGAAGGATGATGTCAGGGACTGGCACTTAAACTGAAATCCAGGCTAAGTGTCTGATTGTTGTTGTAAAAATTGAAGTGTTCTTGCCCACTTTGCGGTGGATGAGAATGGAAAGCCTAATGGTCAGAATAGTGTTAAAATTGGTAATAACAGCCGCGTGAAAAAAATCATTTTTGTAAATTCAAAAATCCTGACAAAAATAAAGTAACACCAGAATGTTGATATATTCCGTGTACGTGAAAAATTGAATAATTCCAAAGAGATCGTATTTGCTGAAAAAGTGACATCTTCCGATGCGGGTTGTTGATGTTTAGAAAGGACGCTTCCATGTCCATGTGATCGATTTCGGAGATATGAACAAAATTGTTCTCGTTGGGACATGGAATATGCTACGCATAGGACTATCAGTACACGTGAAGATGACCGGGCGAGTACAATGTGGATTTAGACTGAAATGGATACGAGATTGTTTCAGGGGGTAGGACACGATCTGCTCGCATGGGCATTGGGGCTTCCAAACTGTCAATTGTGGAACTGCTACGTGAATTTACTATGGCCAGTCTCGGTCAAAAGTGCATTAAAAAATCATCTCTTCAACCTTTGTTCAAAAGATCTATAATTCTGATAAATTAAGAAGAACAATTCATCTCTAAAACTTTGTCAAAAGATCTTAGTAATATCATGATAATTAAGAAAAAAATTATTGAATTCAAAATCCGTCGGGGTCAGTGGATTAACTCCGCTGCAAAATAGTGTAATTTCCAATAACGGGCATTTAGATAAATATTCGTGAACAGGCCTAGTCTTAGTTCAAGTCTGTGGTAACCGTTCGATATGCGAAGAGCGCCCTCCTACCATAAATCTTTGAAACAGTACATAGGATCCGAATGATTGGCCGTTTTGAATGTGCTGTTGCTGTTAGGTGGGGATGTCCTACCCCCCCGGATGTTTTGGTTTGTAGTGATGTACGTGTACGTGCCAGTGGATACTAATTAACTATGTTTTAAACATGGACTTTAGTGAAAACAACAACCGTATTAAAGCAAACTAAATGAAAAACATATCCTAAAAAAGAAGCTTGGCACGATTCGGAGGTTTTTCCATTTGGGAACCGATTGATCTGGTTACCGTGCAGACATTCACATTCTTCATCGGTAAAGTACGGAGAGTGAATTCACATCGAGTTCAGTTTCCTTTTTGTAACTTTTTATCGCTATTTGGGCAGCCAAGAAAATTTACAATTTTTTCCTGAGCTGCCCATGATGATATAACATGATAACCCACACACAGGTGAAAATGCTGTTGATTGTTGCCGTCAGAACTGATCAAAGTTATCGCTTCTGTGGTAAACACGTACAACTTAACACGGTGTATAACGAGAAATGCAAAAGATGCCCCCCAGTCCAGGCGGTGGGAGCTGCTCCGCCCACGGCGTAGGGTCGATAATAGTCGCCGTCGGATTTGTGATTGGTTACTTTGAAGTTGTGATGTAAACTTCAAAGCTAGATTAGTCAGGCTAAAGATTTACTTGTATGTAATTGTGCAAAAGTGCTTCCGCCTCAATGACACATAGCTATCCCTTTATCCCATCTCTTCTGTTCCTCTGATATTTACCTGGGGATTTATTTGAATATAAGCTTTCTCCTAGATTGTTAACCTGTGACAATGCATTCTGCACTCAATATAATATACCTGGCCAATTTGAAAACTTAATTGCTTGGTTGCCCCTTCGACGATGATACGTACATCTAAATTCTCAATATGATCTGCTTGTTATGTTTTCACAGAGACATTAGGAGCAGCTATCATGGCATCAGGGGCACATCAGTTGAGCTGGGATCTCAGTGATAATGCCTTCGTCCAGATGGGTGGATGTCAAAGCAATCAGAGAGCTGTTAGAAAGTCAAGCATGTTACTCCATATCGGAACTGAGGTTAATAATAATGGATTAGGAATCGGAGGAAAGGTGAGTGGAAATGGTGGTGCACGTCAGATTTGAAATGGAGGATACATGAAGTAAATGGGACAATGAGGGAGTAATCCATGTTTAATGCATTTATCTGTGCTTGTTAATCTATAGGACCAACTGTGTATAAATTACTTTTGTATATACAGGCAATTTGTATAAACTCATTACGTTTAGGACAGATACAATAGCCAAAGGTTCTATTTATTTAGTAGTTGGAAGATGAGGCTATGGACGGGGGGTAGGACACAGACTGTCGATTTGGGCATTACTATGGCAGTCTCTGGCTCAAGTGACATTACAAAATCAACTCTAAAGCTCGTTCAAAAAGATCTTCAGTAATAGAATAATTGGGAAAAAATTTATGTCAAAAATCTGTCGAGGTTAGTGGATTAACCTCGCTGTGAAAAACAGGTGTTAATTTCCAATAACGGTCATGTAAGATTTAAATATTCTGGACCAGGCCTAGTCTTTAGTCAAGCTGTGTGTAACAGTTCGAAATGCGTAAGAGCGCCCTTTTCCACGGTAAGTCTTTGAAAAGACTCGCACCTGGAAGGTTGATGCCGTTTAGAATTCGCTTGTTGCTGTTGATGGCTGTCCTACCCCCCCGGCTATGGGATAAGGAATGCCCTTTCTTAAGATTAAACAAAAAAAACAAAAAAAAAAGTGTGAAAACCTGAACAAGCTTACACAAAACTATTTTTGGTTTTGACAAGATTATCTAAGCTATTAAAAAAGATGATCAGTTGGACCGGATTTTTGTTTTTTATCCCCAGCTTTGAATGTTGTGGTTATGTCTGTTTGGACAAAGTTGGAAATGGGGCTTTCCAACCCAAAACAAAAAAATTTGGGTAAACAACTGATGTTGCTGTTAGGGTTGGAATGTCCTACGTTTTTAGAAAGTGTAATGAACGAATGTCACTGTCAATATTTATTAGCTTATGTTTGAAAACATTGCAAAATTTTGATGTCATGGTGAGAGTGGAGGTTGGTTAGACCAAAACTTTGCCAAACCCTGGGTTAAGCCAAGTTTCCCTTCCAGAAAGAAATCCCCCCCAATCTAAGATTTGACCCAAATCAGTTGATAATAAAAATGTGATTTTTTTTAAATGCCTTATTAGTGAAAAACTGAAAGTCATCAAAATTTGGACTAAAAACCAAAATGAGTTGTCTTATCGGACCTCGTCTCGTGTTTGCGTGTTGCTTCTTATTGAAAAATTTCTGCCTCTATATTGAAACAATGTGCTGAGTATTGAAAACTATTGTCATGGGATGATGTAATTCACTACATTTAATATGATTTAAATGTTGATTTTGTAAAGACATGGCCAGAAGCACTTCTTGAATGTCACAGAAAAGCCATCACAGGACGCCACCGCTCTCAAGGTGTTTATAGCAGGCAGGAATAGGCTGGAGAACCCAGGAGTAACTGCATGCAGAGGCATTCAAGGTTTAGAGTTTGTTGTATTTTGGGTTTCATAGTTCCCACCGTTGTTAATGTGGCAACACAAGGCGCATTCATGACGAATACATCAAATGTATGTTGTCAGTTTATTCACATCAAAGGATTTTGAAAAAGTATGAGTTTTGATTGGGGATTTTGATATTGGAGAAAGAACTTTTTGCTCATACAAATCATGTGAGCAAATGATTAAGCCATGTTGTCAATAAAGTAAAACATTAAATTCATTAATTCAAACACCATAGCTTGAGTAAGGCACGCATTTAATGGATGTGAGTTGAATGACTTGGGAAATAAAGTGTGGCACTTTTATGAGGTTACTGCACTTCCAATATTTGCAATCATAAGGACTCCAATTGTTCAGTATCTTTTGTTGTGCCTACCAATGGTGCTGTCAGCTCCCTAAAGTTTCTCAAAATATTATAAGCATACTGTTACACTCCAGGGTTTTCAGTTAATAAGACAAACACAAGACATGAAGCTGAGGCTGAGACCAGTTGCTTGTATCATGGGTCTATAGATGTGTTCTATTGTTTACACATGTTACAGAATGGAAGGTCCAGTTAATACTCGCTCGAGGTCCAAGTCACAATTCATGCTCTGCTCAAAGTCCCATTTGCAATTCCTCTCTTGCCCTAGTTGAGACGGCCTATATAGGTTTTCGGGTGTCATTATTACATAACACGATTAGCTACATATCAATTAGCCATACTTAGCAAGATAGCTTTCTAGGTCAAACCTAATTAGCTAACCGATCAATTAGCCATACCTTAGCAAGTTATGTTTCTAGGTCAACCTAATTAGCAAGTGAGAACATAGGGTCAATTAGCTAGGCCATTAGCAAGAGTCCATGGCTAGAAGTTTATCTGGCAAGCCAATTAGCAGGTACATAGCTAGGGACTTAGCAAGTGGCTTAGCTAGGGAATTAGCAAGTATCAATAAAACTAGAGCTCGACCAATTAGCGGACTTAGCCTGACCTTGATAGTGAGACTGAGTTAGCTAAGTAATAGGAAGCATATGCCATTATGGCTAATTAGCATGGCTTAAGCTAGGTGACTTCCTTCGGCAGTTCATAAACTATGAGTAGCCTAATTAGGAGAATTAGCCTGACCTTGCTAGTGAGACTTAGTTAGCTAAGTAATTAGTGAAGCTAATGACCATTATGCTAAGTAGTGTCACCAATGTCTGGAAAAATGATTTGTAGGGGAACTCAACAATACCTTTTAAGATTTTAGTGCATCCCTCCTAGGCTACCTCCTTATTTTGATTTTTTGTCCCCCGCCAACTTTTGGTCCCCCGCCAACTTCAGTTGGAAAAGGGGGACTATAGAAATGCACTGCGTCGTGCCTGTGTGTTGTGTGGGTGCGTGTGTGGTCCAAAGGCAATATTCTGGATCTAAGCAAGTGTTGGTTTGCATCTTCGCAACATAGATGCATTTCAAGTAGCAGCGGGGATGTAAAGTGGGTCATGCGACATAGGTCAAAGGTCAAATATGGTCCAAAAAAATAGGGTCCAATTTGGTCAACAATAGGATATATTGTTATGAGCCTTGTCAAACACGTTTATCTTTTGATCTAAGCACAGTAGGTGGCCATCTTCACACCATAGAGGCATACAAGTAGACGGTGGATGAGTCGGAAGAGGGTCATGTGGCATGGGGTCAAGGTCAATAGGGTTTTCAAAAATAGGCTAAAATTGCTATAGCCTTGGCAATTGTAGCAGGATTATGAAAATTGGTGGGGGGGTCAACATTCAGTGCAGAAACTTTTGAAGGTCATTCAAGGTCATGCGGGGGTCATTCAAGGTCAAATGGAATAAATTGCTATAGCCTTGTCAATTGTGGTAGTGATGATTTGACTTGGTGGGTGTGGTCAAATTCAGTGCCGAAAAAATATGAAGGTCACTTTCAAGGTCATGTCGGGTCATTCAGGTCAAACCACTAAGTATGTGGTAGGATTGATGAAAGTTGGTGGGTGTGGTCGCATTCAGTGCCAAAAATTTGAAGGATTTCAAGGTCATCAGACGTCATCCAAGGTCAACTCACTTAAGTATGTCGTGTAGGATGATGATGTTGAAACTTGGTGGGTGTGGTCAAACATCATGCCAAAATTTTGATGGTTCATTTCAAGGTCAGTGGGGCATCCAAGGTCAAATGATTTGAAATCCATACACATGGTCGTATGGTCATAAAACTGAGGGTGTAGTATGCATACATTGCCAAAAAATTTGAAGGTCATTTCAAGGTCATTGGAGGGTTTCAAGGGGTCAAATAACTCAACATATGGTATGGTCATGAACTTTGTGGATGTGGTCAGCATTTCTAAACCGAAAATGTGACGGTCATTTCAAGGTCCAAGTAGGGTCATCTAAGGTCAATCAACATTGATACCGTCAAATGCAAATGCTATGCAGGCAGCCTCAGTGGTTTCAGAACCACCTTATTTCCATCACAATTCTCCCTGTGATCTTAAAATATTTCCCCATTTACTATCGCAACGGGGGGGGACCTTTGTGCGTTCGAGAACCAACTGTTCTTTTTGTTAGGAAAAAAAATTGGACTCAAACAGAAATTTCGGTAATTTAAACACCATTTTAACTAACAAGTAACAAAAATACATTTTGCTTAGCTTTTTATTTTCATTGGAGACACACCTTCGGAGCACCTAATAACATGTACTCTATTGAACCCACAATTGCTGTAGATTTAAAAATGGAAAGTTATTTTATCCTATGTAAACTTAAATTAATGAAGCGTTTATATTAATCACCATGAGGCTATTTTTACATAATGTTGTAACTTTGCAGCAACAATATTATTTATATAAGGAACATAAACAATATTGAAGTTGAACTGGTTTTGCTAAAAAAAGGAAGAGGTTGAAAATGTCACTTATGCAGGGATGTAGGACAGTGGGCGGTGGTGGCGGACAGAGCCCACCACTCAGCTTCAGACCCCACCACTAAACACCAATTTTACTCTAGAGCCCACGACTCAAAGAGAGAAATCGGACAATTTTAACATTTTTATGCAAATGTTGAAATTTTAGGCATAACCATTATAAAATATGTCAAATTTTCGTCAAATAACACCCACCACTAAAAATGTGCTAGCTACAACCTTGTACTTATGTCACTTTAAAACAAACCTCTCTGGTATTAACTAAGAAAGATGAGGGTGACATGTGATGTGCATATGAAGTGTTGAAGCGATTTATAAACCTGACTAGTTATGTTTCTAGGACTCCATCAACATCTACGTTGTCTGTTGGGTCATCTGCTTGAGAGGGGGGAGTGCTTTGGTAGTATGGGTGTGTGCGTCTGTCTGTCTGTGGGTATTTGTGTGTGTGGTAAAAATGTTAATCCCGCCACTTAAAGCATGACCTATTTAATTCATACTCGCAGACACGGACCCAAGACTATGGGCTGTATACAAATTCACCTCCTGACCCTAGTGACCTTCGACCTCATTTGCCAGCTCTGACAGACATTGCATTCTGGGAACGCCAGATTTTTCTAAAACATTTTTCCATGCAAGTGGTTTTCCACCTTATGAAGCATTTCTTGGTAGCAAGACAATGAAAAAGCCTGTATTTGCTCTCAATTCAAATTGTTTTGGACCTTTTAAAGGTGCAACAAGGAGAGTTTGAGGCACCCACCATATTGTGTCATAATCGTAATTTCATATAATTAGCACTCAGTAGATTTCTCGTGTGGTACAGTAATGTCTTAAAAGAGAGAAAACAGGTGATTTTGATTTGCCTTTATTCAGTGTAAAACCTAGGTGAATTTTATTTGTCCTATACGAATTAGAAATTAAACAATTTTTGTTCCCAAAAACATCTCTCAGCTTAATCCCTTCAGCATGGGTTTATTTTTGTGGAAAGCTTTCATTAGGGCAAAAATCGTACCTTCGATTTTGAGGGACACCTGCTGATATGTAAAATCTATCGTTGCACCTTTAACCTAACAGGACCGGGTCGGTTTGCGGCCGCGGCCCAAATGCCACGAAAGGCACTATTTTATTTTAACGGCCCAGATGCAACGAGAGCAAATTCTGCGTTTCATTGCATCTCGGCCATATTTCCCGGCACAGGAATAAGTAGCGTAAAAGTCAATAACGGCCCAGATGGCCAAAAGAAAAACATCGCGACATTTCCCGGAAGACGGCCCAAAATGCAACGAAAAACATGCGCGTCATTTTCCCGGAAGACGGCCCAGATGCAACGAAAACATAGCCGCATTTACCGGAAGGACGTCCCAGATGCAAACGAGAAAAACAGCGCGTGAAAATGCAAATAAAAACAGGGTAAATAAACAAAAGGGATGCGTAGCACACTGATTGCATGAAATTGATAGCTGATAGTTGGCCAGTCGTGAGTGGCGCTATACCGCTTACATTCATAGTCGTGGGTGCATAGTCGCTCCGGTTACGTCATGAATACGTTTATGCATAATTAACCCAATAGTTATCGAAAATGGTGGCGCTATCACCATCGACATCGAAAATTTCTATGGGCATTTGTACAGTGTCACCCGCCTGATGAAAAGCACTGCGCCTTCTGCGGGCAAAACATCCGAAATGCAGTGAAAAGAATCGCATTCCATTTCCAGTCAAAAGGCCAGATGCAAACAAAAAAACATCGAGTCATTTCCCGGAAGGACGGCAGATGCAACGAAAAACATCGCGTCATTTTAGGGAAAGACGCCCATGTGCAAAAAAAAAACATCGTGTCATTTTCGGTAAGACGGCCGATGCACAGAGTCACAAGAGAGTCATTTGCGCGACAAAATAGTTGTTGACGGCCCAGAGCAACGAAAAGCATTTTCCGACCGGTACCCAGTTTCGTTGCCTCTTCATTTCTTCTCGGGCCGCCCACGTTCGGGTTAATTAGGAAAACTGGAAGTGATACCTTATATTCCCCCTAAATAATTATGTTGTCTGTCCTACTTTTTTCCCTAGACAATAGGAACATTAGAAGACGTAAAATGCCACAGAATGGTATCAATCATGAAGGCATCACAGCATTGGCAGAGGCATTTGAACATAGTCCTAATTGAGGGTAAGTCAATTCCCTTGTCTCTATGTAATTGATTTTGTTTTAAACACTGACTTGGAGTAAAAAATCATCCAAACTGAAGTTGTAATTGTATAGGAAACAACTAGTTTTAAGAATAGTGTATTCAATAGCGAGATCATGAATGGCAAGGAAAACAACAGATAGTAAGTCATCTTGATGAGATCAAATTCTTTCAATTCTGTTTGTAATTACTGCTGTTTGCAGTAAAATCACCTCTAGAGGCCCAGATCTGGATCATTACAATGAAAACAAATATTGAAGGAGAATTACAATGCCAAGAATTAAAAGATGTAAGATTTTAGGTGCATATGTGCCTCAGGTAATGCATATGGGTACATAGGGTATAGTAGTTAGGGGTATTAGTAGGAACTTGTAAAACTTGAGTAAATTTTGAAAATATTACAAGTAATTTGATTTTTACAAATATATTAGGGCTGGTACATCTAGATCATTGCTTACTAAGAACATGGAAGCAAATTGAACGGGGCAACAAGAACACCAAATTCAAAAGCACTTTTGTGATTCTAGCACCAATCTGTTTTAATAGCTCATTTGAAAAAAGCTTATTCCCCAACTTTCAGCTGACTCCTATCTTGCATTTTGGTGTTATGGAGCAAAGTTTTGGTATTCACAAAAGTGGGTTTGCGTCAGACCACTGTCCTGTAATTTTTCTGTCCGTTTACAGTTGACATAAAGCACCAAAGTTTGTAATTTCTTGAGAGACGATGGAATTTGCACACCAAATTAGGCACATTTGCAATACTTGGCTATAAGTGGTTCAAATTTTACAAGAATCTTCTTTAAGGTGGGTGGGTAGGGAGTGAGAGCAAGGCTGTGATCATGAAAATGCCCTTTAATATAGCAGTAAGTCTTCCACATTGTTATACAGTACTACATTCTCTGATAACAGCAGACAATTCATTCTACATGCATAGGGCAGTGTGACATTTTTCTAGGTTCATACCATTGGAAAAATGGCCCAATAGAGGTCCGAACATTTTGTAGAATAACAAAGGGTTCTAAAGTTAGATTTTCCCCATTTTCTTCTCATCACAGTTAGTTAATGTAAATACACACTTACAGCAAGGGGTGCAATAATCAATGCAACGGTAGAGTGGTGCTGTGTGCGTGTGTTTAACTATAACACGCCTTTAGTATCACTTGTTGTACAACTCATACTAGTGTCCCACTCGTGTCATTCAAAGAAGATCTAAGATAAAATCAAATTCACAATCAGTACTGTTTTAAGACTATACAGCTATTTTTCTGAGATACCCTTTGAAAATGAAAGGTATGGTGTATAATACTGTGTGATATCTGTGATGCTGTAGGGAGTGAGACATGGTGTCTGAGCAAAAATGAGATGGGATTCTGAAGGGACAGAGAGAGCAATGATTAGAGCAATGTGTGGTGTGCAAGTTGATGGATAGAGAGGACTGAGGACTTGATGCAGGTGTTTGGGTTTGGAAGAGCCGATGGACCGTATTGGCGATGGCGAATAGTGTACGGGCATGTGCTGAGGACGGATGACGGGCGCTTAATAAGGTTTTTTGAGTTCGAGGTGGGAGGTTTGTGGAGGAGGGGATCCAAATCCAAAGAGAAACTTGGAAGAAAGCAAGTGGAGGAGGAGTGTAGGAGGGTTGGGGGAGGGTGGAGGATGCACGAATGCAGGTGAAGTTGAAGGAGGGATAAGGGTGGTTGCGATTGTGAGGTGAATCCGGCCACCCGCGTTCCAAGGGGACAACATCGGATTTAAAAACTTTGGCTTACACTAATAACAACTATATATAGATGTGTATGTGCAAATACATGATGTTAAAGCTTTTTCAGTGGAAAGATTTACCATGCGGAAATTTTCCCCTGCAACTGTGGCACTGGGCTGATACCTTAATGTATTGCGATCACCCAGATCACTAAAAAAGAATGCCATTGAAATGATTTATTCAGGGTAATGACATTAAATTATTTTACCGGGATAGCGACGGTCGTTGGCTTATTTCATCCCTTCTTTTTAAAAGCAGCTCAGCCTTTTTTTGGAGAAAACAAAACTAACCCCACCCTTTTTAGCAAATTTCCGGCAACTCAACCCCCATGCAATGCGAGATGCAAAACTATAGGTCTATTCAGGTTCATCTGTACAATGTATTTCAGTGTTTTCTCCTCTTAATCTCTTTGAATCTTTGAAAAACCCAGCTTTTTTCAACTATTTTATTTGAGTGCAAATTTGATATATTTTTGCCAGTGTTTTAAAAAGCCCTAATATGTGAAAATCTCAATGTCTTTCACTTATTGAAAAATGGTTTGAAGGATAAGACTTTTAATACTAATAAAGATCTTTAAAAAGTACACTTAATTCTTCCTCTGTCACTATTTGACGGGTTTGAAGAATTTCAGAAGTTAGAAGTGATTAATTTTGGTGACTGTCTTGTCAGGACAGAAGGTGCTGAGGCACTCGCAGAAGCTTTAAAAGATGGCATTCCTCAACTTAAGGTGGGTTTTCTTTTTCCTTAGTTATTGTTAAATAAAACTGAAGGTGTTCTATAAATTCCTTGGTTAAAGGACAAAAAGAATGGTTTTATGGACAGAAAGGCACTTGAAGTTGGGTTGGTCATTTATTTTCCCTTCAACATGTGAAGTATAACCGTCCTTGGAGGAAGGGAAGGGGTGAAGAAATAGAAGCTGAAGAAGATTTCACATCGTTGGCAGAAATCGAACCAGGGACCCCGGTCCCATGACCAACGAGGGCAAGTCACAAGGGTGTCACTGGCCAGCTATTTCGTGCCCATATGGGTGTTCTTATGATGACGTCATCGCATGATTTGGAGCTCTTGGTGTGGTACATTGTGGTCTATGGGCATGTTAGGGATAATAATCCTTTATAATGTGAACTATAATAACCCACTATTGGTGAACCAAACCTATATGAGATTAATGTTATGTTAACCAAAAATTGTGTAAGAAGTGTCAAAAATAGCATCACTTTTAATTTGAATTTAGAACTAAAAGATCTTATGGATAAAAACTAAAAGATGTTTTCAATTTTTGGAATATGAGTCCGAATTCTTTGCTACAGGAAATATTTGTTTGTAGAAGAGGGTTTCTTTTTACCTCATCGGAGTAATATCTGAAACCAAAGATCTAAAATCAAGGAAATGATGCCTCTTGTAGTTTTACTGCAGATGTTTTCTCCAACTTGTAAAATAGGATTAGTGCAGGGAAAGCCATGTCTTTTCTTTGTGGTTGTTTGGTGCGACGTTTTGGCAAATAATGTACTAAAGGAGTTACGCATTGCAGACTTTCATCACAAATCAAATTACACAAGGACAAAAATCCCATTTAATACAGGCCAAAATATATAAGTATCAGAACAGATGTCCTTCAGGCTTAGTTTACATGGCTTAATGCTATAAGTTGGTTTTGTAATCCAAATATTCCTGTTTTGAGCCTCTATCAAATCGAAACATTTTTTTGATGGGAGATCTTATGTGGTTAGTTAATGACTTGCAGTTGCAAAGCAAGTTTTATATGTAATCACAAGGGCATAAATTAGTCAGTTTGCATGATACTACATGCATTTTGGTTGCAGTAAAGTGATGACATTGCTTCATTCCTCAGGCAGACTAAGTGTATTAGATAGTCTTTCAGTAAAATGGATTGCTATTCCACAAATGAAGGGAAATTTCTTGTAATTGAAAAAGATAAATAATTAGCACTACAACTATTTTGTGTTTATATTTTACCCTCAACAGGAATTGAATTTAAGCTTTGGTGAAATAGGCAGGCCTGCAGCTGTACGAATTGCAGAGTGTATGGAAACAAAAACACTGTTACAATCATTAGAATTAAATGGTAAGTGTATGAAAAGACATCTGCCCACATATATACTCTGTTGGGGACTGTACAATACAATGACCTTTGCCCAGCACCTTGTTGCTGTCAGATCTTTGCTTTTGATTATGTAAGTGGTTGTCTATTTTATTGAATGAATATTACATTTGCTGTCCAGTTTTGTAAAATGGATATTGACTTTTGTAAAATTGTAAACTTTGGTCTTTAGACTAGGGTTAAGGTGAAATCACTCTGTAAGGGACATGTGAATTTTAACATCTGTAAGTTAGGTCTTTGGAGGATGATATGACAATAAATCGGTTCTTATTATTCGCAACATTGTTTTGAATGGACCAGATCAGGTCAAATGATCACATAGGACACTCCAGAAATAGTCAATGAAATTCTCAGCGGGGACTGAAACTAAAGTGACCCCGCACAGAGGAAGAAAGACTTAAAGGTGCAACAAGAGATTTCAAGGCGCTGTATATTGTGTCATATGCAGTGTTTTCATAAAGATAAGAGGGCCACGCTAGGAGCATCCGTATCATGGATACACATGGCCCCAGATCAGCTTACTCAGTTGAATAAATCCTGACACCACCACAAGCCATTACCAATGACTAGTGATGGCCGATCCAGCCCCAGATCGGTACTGCCGATCTCCGATCATAAAATTGTTGAATCGGACCGATCAGATCCCGATTCAGATTATATTTGTAAATTAGAAATCGCGCCAAAATCGCAGTGAAATTCACACTAACCTATCAACCATTTACCCTCTCACGAGTTGAAACAATATT
>JAMKCH010037837.1:0-29389 GCA_023653785.1 Ophioderma brevispina | reverse complement strand
CGCTGTTCGATCTTATAGCGCGCGCGACATAGGAATAAAGAAATTTGGTAATTCTAAACGAGATAGGACCAACCCTCTGACCTCGCTGTTTTGTGACAGCTTCACTTGAGATAGAAGCGACGGCGCGCCATAGATGCGTATATGGAAATTTAAAGAATTGCACACTGAGTTATATGGGAAGACCTGTTCAGAGACGCATCGAGGAAAACACCAAGGTTTTTAACAGAAGATTTTAGGATGAATGCAAACATTACCAAGTTAAGTGTGAATGTTCTGGAGCTTGGACAAAACGTGATGGCTGGCAAACACAATTAAATTCTTGTTTGGTCCTGATTGAGCTGGAGCGTGTTTTCACGCATCCATTTATTTAACTTAGCAAACCAGGACGTTAATTTTGGCAGAGGGTTGCTGAGAAACATTTAAAAACTCGTGAAGAATTAGCAAAATCTTCATGACCTATGATATCCAACTTTCATGTTTGAGGAAAAGAGTGACGTTGGAGGCCCAAAACGGATACGCCATCACTCCAACTTTTGCTATACACGTGTCCCATTTTCTGGCGGCAAGGATGTGTAGATGTGATTTACCTAGCAAAGTCATCGAACTCCTGGAATTCGGCAACCTTTCGTCACCACGCTGTGTCCAAATAATCCCCGAATATCTCACGGCGTATTTTACCTGCGTTTGATATTAGCACTATCAGCTGCGTCTATGATTCATTTAAGACCTTAGTCATCTACAAGCTCAAACCGTGGCTGTGATTCAGCCATTTCGTTGCCTTTGTTCGGTGTTGTTTGTAAAAGGCCTCTGGACCAGCACTGTGTGGTAAATGTGATGAAAAAAAAATTTCCTAAAAGCGATCGTCTGCATCACGCACAGAAAATGGAACCGCAGGCGAGTCGCCTGGCGGTATTCATCTCTTACACCAGCTTGCAATATGTACATAATAATACGGAGGGGATCGTCCATACGGCGTCTCTATGGCTGGGCCTCCGCCGTTTTTCTTTTCTTTCTGGATGGGAAGAGGTGTCAAGGGCATAGTTCATGAATGAGTGCCGCTTTCTCCCAGGGATAGTTCATTTTGGTTCAATTCATTTGAACTAGTTGACTTTTGCCACACTTTTAACCAATAAGATGACAGGAATCTATATATGAGGATATAATAAATACCGCATGGGACAAAGCCCCCAAATCACTGGTGATAGTCAATCTTATTCATCTCCGTGTCCGCGCAATTAACCAGATGAAATGGACAGGACTTATGCCCATTATCTCATGTAATGATTAAGATTGTAATTGCTAATTAAAACACGATATTGCCTCAATGGATATCAATACCCCCCTCCTTTGACGGAGAGAGGAGGAGAGGAAGCAAAACAGCGAGAGAGACAGTCAGGAGAATGTGGGTTGATTCAACTGACAAAAGGGGTTACAGTCAATGTGTTTGAGGTCGGTCAGTATTAGCTGTGTACTTTGAGTTTGTTTTCCTGGCAAGACGATCCACCAACGCAGAGGGTAGGATTTCGGAGTGCCTCATGGTGCTATTCTTGTTCCAGACCATCAGTATACTGATGGCGGCCGATACGATGGTAGGTTATAAAAACATATAAAATCCACATTTAGAATGTGGCATGGTGATTTGCGTACGGTATAATGTTAATCCGTAAGTACGCATAAGGTTGCGAAAGGTATAATGACTACTCCTTAGGTTAAAGAGGAGACTCCGGAGAGAAAACTAGAAGGTTCTTGGTCGCTATGTGTGTATTGAAAAAACCGACAGCTGAGCAGCAGAGATATCGGTTGTAGGAGTAATGATGTTATGTCCATCATTTAGGTTGACTTGCCGCCCGGGATGCCTGTCAGCAGGGCACTGAAAATCCTTGGTAGGCATGCATTTAAAAGCTGTGGCATATTACTTCCCCCCTTCCTATACGGGGCTCGGTCTGTGGTCTTGTTCTCCTTCTCGGCCTGTTCTCGCGCTTGCCTGATAGGTGCCGGTGGCCTCCTGTTCCGTGTCCTATACACACGCCCCCCCCCATTTTTACATATTGCCGCCGCCTGGGTTTTCTATGTGTTTTGCGCACCGCGCTCTCTCTATTTGACATCGGGTCCTTCCTCCTTACACACCAACCGGCCTCACCACCTACCTAGCTCCTGCCGTCCCAACGGCCTATCCCACCATTCGTTGCTTGCTCCTTCCCTCCTCCCCTGACCAGCTCACCCTCTCCCACTCACTCCCAAGTTGTAGTTTAGGTACCGTGTGTGCCGGCCCTCCAATGACGCAACTTGACCACCCCCGGCAGTTCCAGACCCATGTCCTGCGGCCCACGGCATGTCCGTCCGCTCGCCGGCTCGCTCCTCCCCCCCCGTCCGTTCAAACCCCCCCCTCCTCTTCCTCCCCAACTCTCACGACACCACGCCCACACCACAACCCCCACCACACCCACAACCCCTCACCCCTCCCCCTCGCGCTTTGTCTCATTTTTCCCCCCTCCCTTGCGGCTTTCCCTCGGGAATAGGGTACGCCCCATGTACACGAACAACCACACCAGCAACTAGAACCCAAACCACGATTTTCAGATTATTCACACACGGATTAACAGCACGCAGACAAACACACATTCACCGACACACACACGCCTCTATGCACGCAACCATCGCAAGACTGCGGGCCATTAATCACTCATTCAGAAAACCTTTCATATCCTTAAAACATTCGCTCGGAATTGAGAAGTTTGTATTTCAAGCGAATTATTTTATTGATTATTCGTTGATTTTGAAACCTTCTTATGTCCGAAGGTTTAAGGAAGCTTCCTTCTTTTCGTTCTTTGATTATTTAAACACAATCATTTTCAAATTAACCAATTGACACGTTGGTGTCTTCAAACCTCATAACCCGGCCCGACAGCGACATCGACTCACTAGACACCCTAGACCACTTCCATGGAACCTGCCACTCCAGGAAATTTGTCTTTATGATCCGATTTAACCTTTTCACCAAGTCATTCCATGTTTTTTCTACCTGGTTATATTCATAGGGTCGCCTTACCCCAGTTCCAATCCACAATCTCTCCTCCATTCACAGCTATATTTATAAAGGAATTTTCCTCTTCATGCCACAGTTAGCTTCTCCACCCTTTTCACTAAAAGACTAATGAAACAGTATCTCACCTCCACGTCCCAGCGCCACGACCATAAACCCATATCCAACGGTGAGTATGATTAGCCCTGTTACTCCCTGGCGTGGGAATTGTCTACGAACACTACTGCCGAACGAGAGTGATCAAAAATGCGTATTATAATAAATAAGCGATTTGTAATTAGACTTGGGATCCAGATTGTACTTAACGGCGAGTGGAAATTCTAGAGTTATGTCCGTCCATGATGATCGTGCCACCTCAAGAAAATGACCTTAACTTGACTTGTCTGCCCAAATAACAACACCCCCAACTAGGAGGAGAGTAGATATCCGCTACATGGCATGTATCTACCAGCCTGTATTAATACTGTTGGAAGGCTCCCGGTTTCAGCAGCCGTGAATTATTATCGGACGATCTACCGATACTACCATCACATTCTACACTATCACAAAACATTCTTAGTATTGCGACACAAAAAATCTATTCGAAAAGGCAGGTTATTAGGTTACGAGCACAATTACCCATGCAACGTTGTAAAAAATTTCAAAATTTTGAAACCACACACTTGGGGCCGTCGTCAAAAAATGTGTATCATTGCTTTAAGTTGGTTGCAAATACACCAACATTTATCTGATTTCCGTCTTACACCACATGGCAACTCATATCATCACATATGATCAGTGTGTCATTCACTTAAATTACATGGATTTAACTAAATATCAAAGATTGTGATTAGGGACTTATACATTTTAAGATTTAAAATTCAAATCTTATAGATTTAAAATTTAATCTAATAATATTTAATTTTACATCTATAATATTTAATTTTAAAATCTAACGGATTTAATTTAACTTCTAAGATTTAATGTTAAATCTATAGATTTTAATTTTAACGTAAATCTAAAGATTTAATTTTAAATCCTTACAGATTGAATTTAATCTATAAGATTGCATTTTAATCTATAAGATGAATTTTAAATCTATACGATGAATTTTAAATCTATAAGATTTATTTCAAAATCTATAAGATTTCCACCCCAGCTTGACCCACTCCTAAAAATTGTCCTAAGCACAATCTTTGCGGATATATTTTAAAAACACCTTGCAATTTAGAGGGTTCCTATGATATTGCCCCCACTGCCTCCATGTTATGAAAGTGTTCATATATTTTCGACATCAGTGCTGTGTTTCTGTTTTGTGAATATTTGTCACCTGTCATGGACTTTAACCAGGTAGCCCACATATGAAGAGAATGCAGGCGCAACTGTACCGTGAGGTCCCTGTACTAGCTGCCCTTCACTCAACACCGAGCATAGCCGTCATACCCCATACCAAAACATTGACGCTAAGACAGGAAACAGGTTGGTCTTCGGTGTGAAGAAGATATCCTTGCTGTTTATTACCTTGTTGTTACATCATTATCTCACCTTTGTGACTTCGGTGCTATTTCCGCGCACCCCTTCAGGTCTAATCCCTTCCCTCTCACCAGCGACCCCTCATTTTATTGTCCATCCCTTCCTCTGCAAGTTCGCGCCCGCGTAGCCCTCCGCCTTACGCACTTTTCGGACTCGAAAGTCTCAGATTTGGCCAGAGTTACTTGGTGGTAAGATTTCTACTATTAATTGCCGGCCCGAATTTTACTTCACTCTTTCTGTTCACGGGCCCTGCTTCACACTTCCCACATAACCCCCCTCCCCCCCCATGATCACAAGTACATAATATCACTATTTACAACGCGTCGCATTCCATGATTCCAGCAGCACCCTTCGTTTATTATCCCATTGTTTCACTAGATATCCTGAGGGGGAAAGTTAAATTTCGAAGACACCCTATCGATTACCGCAACACAACCACCTCTGCGAATTTCGATCTTGCGGTTTTGTGCTAGAGCAATTGCGGTTTCTCACGTCCCATATGGAAACTGTACTGGAATTTCTGTCCGTTAAAAAAATTGACAAAATTGCAAATTCTTACCAGGTACACCCGAATTGGCACGTAAGATTCCGGGGACAAATGTTTACTATAAGGCTAGAGGTTCATATCAATATAAAAAATACTTACCTTTTGAGGGCGAAGTTGGGGGGACGCGGCTGTCGATTCACAGAAATTGCCCTAAAAAAAATATACGAATCCAAAATAGAACCCACTTTCTGTGAAAATTCGGACATTTAGCTTTTCTTTTTACTATCCTGAACCTATTCGCGCTTTAAAAACTCAGGGTGCTCAAAGTTTTGCTTCCCCAGGAGCCAGTATGTAGAGATTAACATTTTCCCAACTATACTAATATTACAGGTTTAGTACAATAAAAAACCAACGAGGTGATATGTAAGCTCTTAGTGTGACGTGGAAACCGCCTTCTTTCTCGATTTGTTATTATTTTCTCAATTCTGCTCATTATTCCCGGGAGCAGTAGCTATGATCAGAGTACTCTCTAAATTTCTTCAATCTAAAAACAAATCTATTGGATGTGTATAAGGGACAATCCAAGTTTATGATTTTAAAACAAATATAGTCATAAATCCATTTGAAATGTTAAATGGACGGATTAAAATTTAATCTAAAATTTGGCATTGTCCTCCGTTAATCTAAGAAATTAGAGAGTTAGAAGTTGTATACGTACGCCGGTCTCAATCCACCTACAAAGGTTAAAGAATAGAGCACTAAATTTAATTGACTCTTCACGCAAAACATTAGTTTCACGCTCCGTTGTCGTCTATGAATCCAGGACTTCTACGGCCCAGGCTGGACCAACTTTCACACCGGTAATTAGGCGTATTTTTTTCGGTTCTTCTGTCATCTTTTACAGCACCAAACTACTTACAATAATTTATAGGTCTCCGGTTTAATAAAACAGTCGGTGTAAAACAAAACTAAGCCACGGCCGGCCCTCAAGCCTGATTTCAAAACTGAACATAGCTTTTCCATTGACATTGTGACTCTGTTAAGTTTTAAACGGGCTGACCCACCCGACGTACAAAAAACCTTTAACCTTTTTCTCTATATGCCAATCTAAAATACGAGAGATTTTGAGAGGTGCAACGCGAGAGTTTGTAAGCAATCAAATTATTGTGCCAAATAGTAATTTCAATAGCATTAGGCACCTAAATAGATGTCTTTACATCGTAGTTTGAGACAGAGAGTCTTAAAAGAGAGAAAAAGGTGATTTTATTGCTTATATTTCAATGATAAAATCATTAGGCTTAATTTCGTAATTGCTCATATACGAAATTTAGAAATTTCACAATGTTTTCCGCAACATAACGAACCATTTCTCACGCTTAATCCTTTCTAGGTCGGGGAACATTTTTTGATTGGAAAGCTTTACATCAGTACGAAATCAGTGCTTTTGATTGTTTTATGGACACCTGGTATGTGACATCTCTTGTTGCAACCATTTATAATAGCCCATAAATTCCATTGCATACGACCATACCATTTAATGTGAGCGGTAGATTGTGCGTAGTCCAATAGCCCATAGAGTACGGTACTAACTATTTGCTGGTTACCGTAAAAAACCGTAGCCTAAAACATCGGAACAGGAAAGAAGTAAGCCCAAATATTTGCAGTGAGATGAGCAACTACAAGCTTCCAGGTATCAATTTCAGGTTTGATGGTGGGAAAGGTGGGGTCCAGGCTGAGCAAAGCATGTCACCAAAAACAAAACCACACCACGAAAATTAAAATCTATTGTTTGTAAATGCAAGTGCGACAATATTCAGTGATATGTTAACTGAGTAATTCTATTGGGTTACCAATATATCATAATGTATCTTTAACACTGTGATTGTTCCAAAACTATATGATAAAACAAACACATTTCTTAAAAACAAATGGTATAAACAGAAGTCTTACATTCCATGCAGACAGTGCTCAGTGTTTAAATCGACAAGAAAACAAGGGACCGCCGGACTCGAAACGGGGATGCTCCTGTTACTAGACAGGCACGTTAACCAACTAAAGCACGGCCGCCCAGTCGATAAAAACTTCCAGAACTGTAATGAACTGTCACCATGATAGTGTTCATTGGGATCAATAACATACAGGCTGTCCCCCCAAAAAATAACCTCGGGACAAAGGCAGGAACCTACTAAAACATTTGTATTTCATTGTTGTCAATAAAATGTGAACATGGTCTTATAAAAGCAATATTCAACTTATGTTTATTAATATTACTGGGGTATCCATCCAAAACAAAGGGAGCACTCTTACCTCATAAAGAGAGAAGTCGTATATTCCATGCAGACAGTGCTCAATGGTATAATCGAAAAGGAAACACAGTGACCGCCCGGATTCGGAACCGGGGCTCTCCTGTTTACTAGACAAGCGCTTTAACCAACTAAGCCACGCGCTCAGTTGATTTTAAGTCCCATATATGTTCAAGTTGAACTGTCATCGTGATAGTTTCATTGGATCAATAACATACAAGCTCTCCCCCCAGCGCTCTTTGTTATAATCGAGAAGAAAAACAAGGTTCGAACCGGCGGATATCCGTTTACTAGACAGGCGCTTAACCAAATAAGCCACGGCGCCTCAGTTGATTTTAAACTCCCATATCTGTTCATTGAACTGTCATCGTGATAGTTTCATTGGGTCAATAACATACAGGCTGTCCCAAACAAATAACACTCGGGACAAATGAATTAAGTAAAAAAAGGGACACATAGCTCTCTGTGGTATGCTCTTAAAGCCAACTAAATACGCGTTTATTTGCCCGTTATTTCCATTTCCATACCGCTATGTAGAACAAAAACATTGGCTTCGTCAAAAAAGAGAGTGCAGAATTCAGAGTGGCCGGTTTCATTGGTTACATTGTAAGGATGGGGGAAAACATGATTTTCTAACATACTAAAATTAAGAAATAAAGGTTTTGCAGTGTCATTTAGTGGGCGAAGAATTTGTCCGAGGTCAGAAAAACTAAATTAAGTGCGAGGCGGAGCGAGCCCCATTTGTGAAGTTTTTCTGCCCGAGGATCCATTATGAGCCCATAAATATACTTGCAAACTCTTATTCTATTCTATTATCTCAAACAAGCTAAGAAGATGCATTGGTGACCATATTGCAGAATAATGGGCACAGTAATTAACCAATCAGAGTGCTGCAATTTTCAAGAATGGGAGCAGAGGTTAGAATTTAGTTAGATTGAGTACTGAGTGGCTATTGTACCTACGAAAAAAAGATGGAAAGAAGATGGGCATGAACCTACTAAAAAAATTGAAAATCCCTTGAATTTCATGTTGTCAATAAAAAGGGAACATTGTCTGGCAAGCAACAATACTTAAACTTATGATTTATTATATCCTGGGGGAATCCATCAAAAACAAAGGGAGCACCCTCTTTACCTCATAAAGGAAGTCGTATATATCCATCCAGACAGCGCCCATGTGTTATAACGAGAAGAAAAACAAGGCACCACCCGGATTCGACAACCGGGGGATCTTTGTTACACACAGGCGCTTAACCACTAAGCCACGGCGCCTCAGTTGATGTTAAACTCCCATATTGTTCAAGTGACTGTCATCGTGATAGTTTCAATGAATCAATAACATGCATGCTGTCCCCCCCCAAAAAAATCAGACGCATAGATCTTGTTGGGTATGCTCTTAAGGGGGGGGGGGGGTAGTGGGGTCTGAAGCAGGGAACTTCGAAATGATTTTTAGTAAATTTCCTAAATAGTGGTATATACATGTATAGATCATATTGTAGCCCATTCACAAAAGTTGAAAATCAATGACAATTTTTGCTCGGTTGCCATGGTAACCCGTAAGGCAGCTGATTGGGCTAAACACTAGAACGAATAATTTAGAACTAATTAACCAAACATGTTTGGGACGAAAATTGGGGCTGACATATGAGGAGGGGGGGGAAATACGCAGTGAACCATGAAGCGGGATTTTTATATGGTTGCCATGGGCAACCGGTAATCGACCAATCCCCTAATTTCATGCCGTATTTGAATTTGGCAACACAATTTTGAAAAATCGGGCCTCCTGGTTACTCGGCATGTATTTGTGTTAATATGTGTGCCAAATTTCATGTTCAAGATGAAGCGTTCTCTAGTATCGTTCGTTCTCGTTTGGGATGTTTGCGTATTTTAATGAAACGAGTTATAGGACTAGAAAAACATTTAGACAAATTGAGGGCGTTGATGTGAATATGGAATTATTTTAAATTTCCATTTTATACTGAATTATCATAATATTAATGAAAGAATCATCAAATAGGTGCATCCATTGTCCTGTTATAATTTTTAAAATAATTCTTCTTAAATATCGCAGAGTGAGGAAACAATTAAAATACATAAAAAAAATCACTTTACCGGTGACAATTTAATACTTTAATATTATGGGGAACGGATAATATGCGTATTTATTTTACTTCAACTTAAGCCAAAAGAAATGTGTGAATAGTTCATAAATAATATCTTAAAATATCTTAAATATAACCCATTGAAATTTTTCGCATGATAAAATATAGGGAGTGATGAATTTTGGCAAAATTTTGCGTACACTACTTCACTTGATCAGCTGTATCGCGGGAACCGAATGTCCATTGCGAGCGAATAAAAAGAATTGTAGATTACAATCTACACAATCCAGATAGCATTACAACGTTGGGACAATGTTGGCCCGACATCACACGCGATGGTGGCCAACGTCGACAAGTGACTCGGGCCAACGTCATTTTGTCCTTCGGCCCAACGATGGACATACGTCGTATTTGACGTTGGACCAATGTTTGGCCCAGCATTGGACCAACCTTATCTCAACCATAATAAAACGATGTTTGCCATGTGAGAAAATCACTAATTGGGCCCATGAATAAAAAAGAACATTCCTATGAGTTTTTCACATAATACACCAGTAAATTAATCTTAGGTTTAGGTATTTATTATATAGAACTGAAAATCGACTTTATGGCCTTGACCGGATTCGACACCGGCGACCGGTGTCTTAGGAAGACTGACGGACTATCCAATTGGCTAACTTGTCATGCGTGATATCAAAGGGCAATATATAATTATCAATGTATAAAGCTTCAACAGTATAGAAACACACCCTAAGTGAAGACTAAAGACTAATGAAAATGGCGAAAAATACATCACAAGGTTTCAAATACGTCACAGAGCTTACAGAGGTGAAAAAACCCGAAAAGATCAAGATAATCTCTGTATCACGTGAAAACAAAGTGCACAAAATCGAAAAAATAATAGTCACTGCAAATGCCAAATGTTTTATTTTTAGCCAATGTTGCAAGAATAGGCCCTATTTTTGCTGAAAGCCATGTCCATTTGGCTAGAGGCCTACTAATGTCACTTTATTATGAGGCCTAATAGAATATTTAGCTAATTATAGTTGGCGGAACAACATTGCCCCTACGTTGGAATGCCGACCACAAAAGTGGAATTTTCCCAACTTCACCCCGACGTTGGCTTACCTACCATAAAACGACCATTCACTTCACCATTTCCCCAACATCGGCCCAACGTTGGCCTGCCGAACAAAAAAAACGAACCAGTTCCCCCACCATTTTCCAACTCTCCCCGATCACACGTTGGCTTGTGACCATCCAACGACCATGTCCACCACCGGTTTTCCCAACGTCGGTTTGATGTTGGTTTGCCGACATCAAACGACCATTTCTTGTTTTTTTTTTTCCCCACAGTTTTTCACAAGTCGGCTTGACATTGGTTTGCCGACCATCTAACGACCAATTTCCCCACCGTTTCCCAACGTCGGGCTGTCGTTGGTTTGCCGACCGCTGACCGTGACGACGTCGGCCCCGACGTCAGTTTGATATCGGGATTAGCCACTTGCATTGTTCTCCATTTTCTGGATTGGAACAATTTTTATCATATTCAGACCCATACACCCCCGTAAAAGCCAAATAAATACGCCTTTATTGCCGGTTATTTCATTTTCAATCCGCTATGTAGAACAAAACTATGCTCGTCAAAAAAGAAGAGTGCCAAGTTCAGAGTGGTCCGATTTGAATCGGTACATTTATAAGATTGGGGGAAAACATGATTTCTCACATACTAAAAATTGAGTTATTGAGTAACTGATTTGGCTATTGAATTATACTGAAAATAAAAGATGGAAAAAAGATGTGCTATGAACCTACTGAAAACATTGAAAATTCTTTTTGAACTTAATTGTGTCATAAATGTGAACATGGCTTTATAATAAACAATACTGTGTTTTTCAAAATTAATTAGGCAGTTCACTTTCATTAGCCAAAATAGCATTTTCAAATTGCTCAAATTATTACACAGAATGCTAGAACCAAAACCAAAATTTAAAACCAAACAAACGTTCAGACACTTCCTTATGGAATTCCCAAGGAAAATCTATGTTCTGGAGGACAAATAACATCAAAACACGCAAACAAACAAAAAAGAAAAGAGAAAACATCTGATTACTAGGTCTACATGGACCAGTGAAGCAGGAGTAATTATTGGGAGATGAAGCCAGTAGCAGGCCAAACAGACTATAACGGACCAGAATTGATCAAAAACGCAAGCCAACATTTCTCTTTATTAGACGATCCGTTGTGCAGTTGTGTAGATTCTCACGCGAGACCGCGTGTTCGTTCACAAACACCCCCCAAACGGTGAAAGTCTTGAAAAAAGTGGCAAGATATATTTGTTTTTCTCTATATATACAAAGAAGATGTGCGGGGAAGTCAAATGGCGAGTCAGTTTGCGGCGTGCAGTTCAGTGCTTAAAGGCAGAATTCGGATCAAGGTGATGTGCCCTTCATATTGAGGGAAGGCAGAGCGGTCGCCGGGGCGCGGGTGAACGAGAAATTAAGGGCTTTTAAATCCATGGTAACCTGATGTCTATTTGGTCAAAACGAAATATAACGTTGTGGTGGGTCACAGTTGTGGAAATACCACTTTATTTAGCTAAGATTAATATTTGGCTCAAAGGTTACCAAATCATCGAGTGAGTACATCAATAAACTTAAATGAGGAAAATTATAAATTCATTTGAAAAACAAGCCGATCGAATAAACGTTCCAAATGTCTTCAACCTTAGTCAAGGGGGAGTAAAAAATGCACGACATAGAAATGCACCTATATGCCACTTAAGTAAGTTGGATCCGTCGTAATTTCGTTAGGAAACCAAAAAGGGGTTAAGCTTTTTCACATTGCATCCTAAATTTCACATGTTTGAACAAAGAACCATTTCTCAGCTAATCCTTTCAGGTGGGGACATTTTTGATGGAAAGCTTTAAGCAGTACGCGAAAATCAGTGCTTTTTGATTTTTTTAGGGGACACCTGGTATGTGAATCTCTGTTGCCACCTGTAATGCCAAAATTCCATTTGAATCGACATACCATTTAATTGTGAGCGGTTAATGGTGTATTCCAATAGCCATAGAGTACGTTACTAAATATTTGCTGGTTACCGTAAAACAAACCGTATAGCATAAACATCGACCAGGAAAGAAGTCAGCCAAAATAGTTTGAAGTGAGAGGAGGCAAAATACAAGCTTTCAAATGGTACCAATCTCTCAGGTTTGATGGTGGGGAAAGGTGGGGTCCAGGCTGAGCAAGCATTTAACAAACAAAACCACCCCCGAAAAGAAAAGCTATTGTTTTCTTAAATGCGTCGGGACAAATTCAGTGATATGTTAACTGGAGTAATTCTATTGGGTTACCAATCTCACTATTTATCTTTAACAATGTGATTGTTCCAACTATATGATACAACAAAACACCTTTTAAAAACAATGCCGTGTATAACAAAGTCTTACATTCTCAATGCAGACAGTGCTCATTTGTTATATAGAAACGGAAAACAAGGAGGCACCGCCCGGATTCGAACGGGGGATCTCCTGTTTACTAGACACGGGCACTTTAACCAACTAAGCCACTGCGCCTCAGTCGATTAAAAACATTCCGAAATGTTTAATTGAAACTGTCAACATGCTAGTTTCATGGGATCAATACACTACAGGTGTCCCCCCCAACAAATAACATCGGGGACAAATGCATGAACCTACTAAAAACATTGTCTTTCATTTGTCAATTAAAATGTGAACATGTCTTTAAATAAGCAATACTTAAACTTATGTTAGTAATATACTGGGGTATCCATCAAAACAACGGGAGCAACTTTACCTCATAAAGAGAAGTCGTTATATTCCATGGCAGACAGTTGATTCAAGTGTGATAATCGAAAAGGAAACAAGTGACCCAGCCCCGATTCGAACGGGGATCTCCTCACGGTTTACTAGACAAGCGCTTTAACAAACTAAGCCACGGCGGCTCAGTTGATTTTAAGTCCATTCGGTTCAATTGAACTATCATCGTGATAGTTTCATTGGATCAAATAACTACAAGCTCTCCACCCCAGCGATCATTTCGTTATAATACGATGAAGAAAAACCAAGGATTCGAACCGGGGATCTCCTGTTTACTAGACAGGCGCTTAACCACACCTAAGCCACGGCGCCTCAGGTTGCTTTTAAACTCCAAATATCTGTTCAATTCGAAATGTCATCGTGATAGTTTCATTGGGTCAAAACATACAGGCGTCCCAAAACATAATCAATCGGGACAACTGAATTAAGTAACAAAAAGGGACACATAGATCATCTGTTTGGTATGCTCTTTAAGCCAAAAAATACGTTTTATTTGCCGTTTAGTTCATTCCACCGCTATGTAGAACAAAACATATGCTTCGTCAAAAAAGGAGAGTGCAAATTCAGAGTGGTCCGTTTTGCATTGGTTTACCATTGTAAGATGGGGGAAACATGATTTTTAACATATAAATTAAGAAATAAAGGGTTTGCAGTGTCATTTAGCGCCTGGGAGAATAATGTGTCCGAGGTCGGGTAAAAATAAAGAAGGCGAGGCGGAGCCGAGCAATCTATTTGAAGTTTTTTTGCCCGAGGATACAGAGACATTATGAGCCCATAAATATACTGCAAACTCTTATTCTATTTATTATCTAAAACAGTAAGAAGATGCTTGGTGACCCATTTTGCAGAATTAATGGGCCAGTAAACTAACCAATCACGAGTGCTCTGCATTGTCAATAATGGGCAGCAGAGGTAATAGAATTTTAGTTATTGAGTAAACTGATTTGGCTATTGAACCTAATGAAAAAAAGATGGAAAGACTCCCCCCAGAGTGCTATGAACCTACTAAACACCATTGAAACATCCCTTGAATTTCATTGTTGTCAATAAAAAATGGAACATTGTCTTACAATCAAAAATACTTAATACTTATGTTTATAATATCCTGGGTTATCCATCAAACAAAGGGAGCCAAACTCTTTACCTCTAAAGCGAAGTCGTATTTCCATCCAGAACAGCGCACCCATTTGTTATATCGAGAAGAAAAAAAAAAAAGCACACTCAGAAATGCGAACCGGGGCATCTCCTGTTTACTAGACAGGCGCTTTAACAACTAAGCCACGGCGCCTCAGTTGATTTTAACTCCATATCTGTTCAATTGAACTGTCATCGTGATAGTTTCAATGAATATCAACTAACATGTGCATGTACTGTCCCCCCCCAAAAAAAAATAAGGACTGATAGATCTGTGTGTGTTATGCTCTTAAGGGGGGGGGGAGGGGTATGGGCTCTGAAGCCACGTTGAATGAACTTCGAAATGATTTTTATTAATTTTCCTAAAATCGTGGTGGTATATAATGTTATATATCATATTGGAGCACCATGTCAAAAGTTTTTTTTAAAATACATGACAATTTTGCTCTGGTGCATGGTAAACCACGTAAGGCCGTCTGATTGGCTAACACTAGAACGAATGGAACTAATTAACCAAACATGTTACTGGGACAAAACTTGGGTGACATATGCAGGTGGTAAATACGCAGTGAACCATGTAGCCGAATTTTTAATACCGTTGCCATGGCAACGGTAATCGACCCAATCATCAATTCATGCCCCGTAATTTGAATGGAACAACAATTTGAAAACTCGGCCTTCATTGGTTAACTCGGGCATGTATTTGTTTTATGGGTGCCCAACTTTCATGTCATAGCATGAAGGCGTTTTCGAGTTACGTTCGTTCTCGTTTTGGATGTTTGCGTATTATGAACGAGTTATAGGCCTCGACACCATTAGACAATGAGGGCGCTTTTGATTTTTTTTATTGTTTTGGAATTATTTTTTAAAATTTCATTTTATACTGAAATAATCAGAATTATTAATCAAAGAATCATCGAAATAGGTGCATCCATTGTCCTGTTATTAATTTTAAAATAATTTTCTTAAAATTAGCAGAGTGAGGAGGAGGAAACAATTAAAATAATAAAAATCACTACCCGGTGACATTTAATTACTTTAAATTATGGAAAGGATAATATGAGAGTTATTTACGTCAACTTAGCCAAAATAATTGTGTTAATAGTTCATAAAATAATATCTTTAAATATCTTAAATATACCCTCGAAATTTTTCGCATGAGAAAATATAGGAGATGATGAATTTTGGGCCAATTTGCGTTTACACGACTTCACTGATCAGCTGTATCTCGGAACCGAATGTCCCATCGATCGAATAAAAAGCATTTTGGCTAGATTACAATTACACAATCCCCAGATCGAATGACACGTTGGGACAATGTTGGCCAAACATCACACGCGATGGTGGGCCAACGTCGACAAGTGACGTCGGTGCACGTCATTTTGTACGTCGGCCAACGATGGACATTGGTTTTCGTATTTGACGTGGACACTGTTTGGCCAGCCATTGGACCAAAATTATCCCAAACCATAATAAAAGGTTTTGCCATGTGATAAAAAATACAATTGGGCTCCATGAATAAAAAAAGAACATTCCTATGGTTTTTCACACTTAAGACACCAGCTTACCCGTTCATATCTCTTATGTTTAGGTATATTAATTATATAGTAACTGAAGAACGGCTTTATGGCCTTGACGGGATTCGAACCAGCGGGCCTTTTGTATTAGAAGACTGACGACTATCCGAATTGAGTAACTTGTCCTGATTGCTATCAAAAGGGCAATATATCATATATCAATTGTTATACGCTTTTCACCAGTATAGAAAACACCCACTAAGTGAAGACTAAAGACTCATAAAAATGGCGAAATACATCACAGAGCTTCAAATACGTCACAGAGCCTTCACAGACGGTGAAACAAACCCGCAAAGCTTCAAAAGGAATCTCTGTATAACCGGTGTGGTGAAAAACAAAGTGCCAAATCGAAAAAATATAGTACGGCAAATGCCAAATGTTTTATTTTTTTTACGCACATTGTTGCTAAGATAGGGCCCTATTTTTGCTGAAAGCTCTGTCAAATTGGCTAGAGGCCTACTAATGTCTTTATAATTAGGCCTAATTAGAATATTAGCTAATTATAGTATGCGGGACAACATAGATTGCCACAACGTTGGCCTGACGACCAACAAAAGTGGACATCTTGCCCAACTTGCACCCCGGCCGCATGGATTACCAACCAAAAAACGACCATTCACTCCAACCATTCCCCAACATCGGCCCAACGTTGGCCTGCCGAACAAAAATCGAACAGTTCCCCACCATTTTCCACTTCTCCCCGATCACAGTGCTGTCGAACATCCAACGACCATTTCCCCACCGTTTTCCCAACGTCGCTTGATGTTGGTTTGCCGACCATCAAACGACAGTTCCCCCACGTTTTCCCAACGTCGGCCTTTGACTTGGTTTGCGCACCATCCTACGGACCAATTTACCCACCGTTTTCAAAAAGTCGGGATGCGCTTGGTTTTGCCGACCGCGACGTGACCGAGTCGCCAACGTCAGTTGATTATCTGGGGATTCAGCCATGCATGTCCTCATTTTCTGGATTAAAGAAAAAATTTTTTTTTTTTACTATTCAGACCCCATGACCCCCCTTTAAAGCCAAAATATAAATAAATACGCTTTATGTGCCGGTTATTTCATTTTCAATCGCTATGATAGACAACCAAGAGCTTCGTCAAAAAGGAGAGTGCACATTTGGAGTGGTCCGATTTGCATCGTTAACATTTTAAGATTGGGGGAAACATGATTTTCTGAATACTTAAAAATTGAGTTAGTGAGTTAACGATGCTATTGAAATCTACTGAAATAAAAGATGGAAAAAAGATGTGCTCATGAACTACTGAAAACATTTGAAAATCTTTGAACTTCATTGTTGTGACTAAAAATGTGAACATTGGATTTATAATAAAACAATACTGTGTTTTCTCAAAAATTAATTAGCCAGTCACCTTATTAGCCAAAACTAGCCTTTTCAAATTGCTCAATTATATACAAGAATGCTAAGAACCAACCAAATTAACCAACAAAACGTTAGCCACTTCCTTATTGAATTTCCAAGAAAATCTTCTGATGCTGTAGACACAATAAGCAGTAAATAACACGCAAACAAACAAAAAAGAAGAGAAAACCTTGATAATGATGTCTACATGGACCAGTGAAGCAGGAGTAATTATTGGAGATGAAGCCAGAAGTAGCGGCCAAACAGAACTCATAACGACCAGAATGCAAAAAACGCAAGCCAAACATTTCTCTTTATAAGAAAGATCCGTTGTGCAGTCAGTTGTGGTAGACTAAAGGGAGGTTTTGTAAAAACACGGTGAAAGTCTTAGAAAAAAGTGCAAGATAATTTGTTTTTCTTATTATATAGAAAGCCAGGAAGAGGCCGTGTGACGTCAAATGTATTCATTTTGCGTTCAGTGCATTTCAAGTGCTTATAAGGACAGAATTCGGATTCAAGTTGATTTTGCACTCTATATTTGGAAGCATATATCTTTTCTCCTTTTTCTTTTTAACTATCAAAAGGCTTGCTAAATGCATGGTAAACTGATGATCTATTTGGTTTTCAAAAGCGAAATTATAAGCTGTTCTTGGTCGGGTCACGTTGTGAAATCATGGATTTTAGCTAAGATTCATTAATTTGGCTCAATGTTACCCAATCCTTGCGACCCGTGTAGTACATCAAAAACTTAAGATGAGGAATTTATAAATTCATTGGAAAAAACAAGCCCGATCGAATAAACGTTCCCAAATGTTTCAACCTTATTCAAACGGGGGAGTGTAAAATAATGCCCCCGACATAGAAATTGCACCTCTATGCACTTAAAGTAAGGTTGGATTCGTCCGTATTTATTTAGGAAACCAAAAAGGGGTTAAGCTTTCTTACATGCATTTTAAATTGCAAAGAAAAGAAACTATATTGCTTGGCACATTTCCGTTACGATAAAATGCCGACGTCAATTAAAAAACAGTGTTTGGTATGATGTTTACTTCATCTTGGTCTCTGTGTTTGTACAAATTTAAAGAATAGAATTTAGATTTTTACCTGCCATTGCTAAACAGTTATCTGGTGGAATGATATAAATAATATGGAGGCAACCCGTTTTACTCTAAACATGGTGCAAATGTGGAGTTCTTTGGGTTACTGATTTCCTGGCAGAGAGGGGGAATTCAGGCATACACTGACTTAAGAAAAAATATAACACATTATAACCAAATTTCTGGAATACCACGGTATGCTAAAAAGAATGGAAGTGCTTGGCCTCCGCGACAGAAAAAAAAATCACAAATTACAAGCCCCACTTAAACCAAACAATGTTGATCTTTACTTAGAAATAAACAAAGGTTGTAGTATATTTTATGATACCCACCTCTTTAGAAACAAAAGCACAGTTCGTTAAAAAAGAGATATAAATGGCAAATAGAAATGAATCTTGAAATTAGTGATCAAAATGGAAAGAAAATGTGAGTAAGATTTTAGGATTTTGACGATTCGAAATATAGCGATGGTTTCAATATACGACTTACTCAGAGCATATAGCTACAAAATATAATTATTTACACCAGATGAATATTCGAGAAAAACGATCGTCTGTTGTTAAACTTCTGTAGCGAAAACAAGGAAACCATTATGCACCTTTTCATCGGAGTGACCGCACGGCAGTTCTTTATTAATGGCTCGATTTAAAGGAATGGGTCCCACTAATCAAATTCGAAACCAATTTATAAGTGATATTATACGCCATTTCTATTCTTTTTGGGGCAAAAGCGACCCAGTCTTCAATTAGATTTTCGTAGTTATGTAGTAGCCCTCAATTCATTTATTAGAGCATGATTTTAGGAAAGATTCAACTTAAATGGTCTCAAAACAGACTTAAACTATTATATAATTAATAATCTTGGCTCAGTTGTAAATGCAATTAACAAATTTGAAAAATCTGGAAATATGGCCAACAGTTAATCAATAAAACTATATTGGGTATGTGATTTGACATACTTGCTAGGATATCATATGTCCTAAACTCCCGGCTTTTAACCTTTGTAACTAAGATACTTGACGATCTATGATTCTCAGTGCGTCTTGTATGTGGTACAAGTAAGTTAAGTTTTGATAAATTATGTTGAATTGTTATTTTAATTTTCTTATGTATATTTTGAAGGTGTTGATTGGGGTCTGTGGCATATTTTGTATGTTTTATCCAAAACCTCAAGACCAAGGACAGGTAATAAAAAAAAAAAAAAATAAGAAAACCCTAAAAAAAAACAAAAAAAAAAAAAAATATCTTTCTCTTCACAATTATAAGACTGATTATTGCTTAAGCGAAAACTATAGTTTATGATTTTCTGGATATTCAGTATATTGCGAATCGTTGTTCGCGTATTCTATTATCAAACCGATAGAAACCCGCCCTCGATGGCCAAAAGCGTTTCAGCGTTAATATTTAGATATGGCCTTACAGACAGTGGCGACGCCCACAGACTTCTTTTTCTGGTGGGAAAAGGAAACGGGGTTGCCAAGTGAAAAGGGGGGGGGGTAATTTGTGGACACAAACCAAAATTGCAAATTTTAATCGATTATAGTCAAAACGTCAATGATTTTGCAAAAATCTGTTGATTTTGGCATTCCACATCGGCATTTAATTTTTCCCAAACATCGAGTTTTTTCTTTGCAGGGGAAAGAAAAACAGTTGGGAGAAAATTCACATGACCCCCCCCCCCCGGCCGCATCAATGTTCAATAGGCTGAGAAAACAAAGAAATACATTATAGCAGCCATCCTAGAAAAAATACTAAGACCGTCTAAAAATCATCACCATTTTATGAATATCTCCAATTTAGAAATAGAAAAGTTCTAGAGCTGTTATTATTGTGTGTGTTTGAAATTGTCGTTGACAGGGATGGTCCCCTTTCCCATTTTTCTTTAAGCTCATTATTCACGTGTTCCCATTTTCGTTGCTTTTTTGATGACATGTCGTCAAAAGTATGTCGGAATCACTGATCGGTAACCACCTTTCCGTATGCTGGGTTTAAAAGTTGTGTTGCAGGAGAAACTGATGAACTTGAAGGCACACTCACTGTACGAACAAAGTATCTTAGAAGGACTCACATAACGTAAATGAGTAGAGGCCGGGCGGGGCACTATAATTATATGTGGGTATAATTATTTATAGCGGCCGCGTAATGAGAATTTACTTTTAGTTTACACATAAAAGGAAATCTTACCGAAACATTATGATTAAAAAAAATATTATAAAGCAATATTTGATTTGGAGTGAAGAACCAATTGCACTGTAAGGGTTATTTCCTTAACATCTACTTAAGAAATAATGGACGAGGACGAGTTCGCATGGGCCAAAGAAAAATATATGACCGACCCCCACAGTAAAGCGCCACTCGGAACACAAAAAAATGTTTTGTGTAGTAGCCAAATGACAAAAGTACGATGTTTTTTCCTATCCTAGTTCATAATTCATTCCTGAATGTAATCAGTGGTTTTTACAACTATTGTGACCAACTTCACACATCTTCAACACATAAAGCCCGTGAAAGGTCACACCATAAGAAGTATCGCTGCCAGGCGGTACGGGGCTTGCAAATGCAATATAATAGATTAAAAAATCAAAAATTTTAACTTCCCATACATCCGCATCCACTCTGTAGGCAATAACGTGTAGATAACTTCTTGATCCCTCAGGGAAACGAAGAATGTCAGAGCAAGAAATCGATCATGTCGTATATGTGTTCAAATAGTTGGGCTGGTGTATCTATATAGTTATGATGTGAATTTTTAACGTTGGGTATATTGCGGAATAAAGCTCATATTACACGGCCGTTTTCTTACTCGCCGTGGTAGCCTCGGCCGCTACACCCGTGTCTACCGCAGGCAGCAGATACGCCCAGTAGACATGGGCCAAGTTGCGATTGCAGAGTGGCCGATTTAAGATCAGCAGTGTCAGCGCTGCTGACATGGCCCCCCTTAAAAACAAAATATTGCTCTCAGCGCCCCCTCGGAAACTTAATTGTCGCAACTAAAGTGCGAATTTATTATGGTGCTTCTTGACGCTTAAAGGGGACGGTAAAGGGGCTCAGGCTTACACCTATGTGCAGTGAAAGGGCCTTTTCATTTACAGCCCGCCACTGTTGCGACTTATGCGCTTGGCTATGTAGGCTGCAAGATAGGGCTTCGAAAGACAGCGCTTATTACGTATACTAGTGGAGTGTTGTGTCTATCTACCATTACCACCCGATTGTACCTGTAGTTGCCTAATGGTGGAGAGAAGGTGAGAGCAGGTGTTGATATGTTGTGACACGTACCTGAGTATTACCATGAAGATACCACGTAGCTACCTCGCGGTGTGCTAAACTGAACGCCCATTTTGACAAATGTGGATAAAATGAGGGCGCTATACATCTGGTCTGTTTAGAATTTTTGACGTTTTTAGGAAAATCATTAAGAAATTCGATGTGGCATCATCAAAAAACCACCTTTCACGCACTTTAATAAAAGTGTAAAATGTGCCAAAACTATCTAAAAAAACAAAAATTGGCCAGGGAAATAGCTTGCGCCGAGAGCCTGTGTAACCACGTAGCTACTCCGCGACGGGGGGGGGGGCACCCGCGTGTGTACATATCTGTATGGCGGCAAAAAATCCGACACGGAATCTTGCCGGCGAGTTTACGTTTACTGGGTAGGTAATCCATGTCTATCGGTAGTAGCTGGCGCGTTTTAAACTCCATGGAAGAAATCGTAGTGCTATTGTGTGAAACATTTTTCATTCAGACCTGAAGGCGGTAAAAATATCACAGTGACATGCGAAATCGGTTTCGTGGGACGGTTGATATGTGTTTCATTGTTAAATAATAGAACCGGTTGCATCCGGAAAGAACGGCAGAACCAGGAAACAAACAAGTTAGTGAGATTGTCAGGTTGCAGGTATATCCTTCGTGTAAGACGGAACGGGGTTAAGTTAGTCTAGCGTGAAATCATCTTTAAAAGGATCAAAAGGTTTAAAAAGCTTTATTCCGTAAAGAGTCTTTAGTCTAGATACATATGAAGGAAGCTGTATAAGGGAAGTGGGCTCACGTGGAGTCAAGGATTTTTGTTTTTCGTGCACCATGTTTAAACGCTAACTTATTTTGCAGGAGATTTTATGTAATTGCTAAATAATTGTTTGCGCATATTTTGGTGGAAATATTCAAATCTCCAATGCGTTTTTACAAGTTATGATTTTTTTTGTGTCGCGACGTTTTCGGACCCGCCCTTCGGAATCGAAAACCGATTTTTTTTTTTCCTGGTTGTGTCGATGTACCCCATCCCGGACCGGGATTTGTAATAAAAAAAATACAACGAACAATAATTGGTTTCAGAAGGGTCCAAATGCCCCATTTTACACCAGTGGGAGTGCAGAAGACATTATACACTTATGTGTTAAAGTGATTTTGAAGCAGAGCTATGTTGAGTGGGAGGGAAAGAATCATGAGACAGAGCAGGGACTTGTCCATTTGGTCTACTCCCATTTGGTAAATCGGCCAGTTTGTCTAACCCCAATTGGTCTAATACCATTTCGTCTAATCTCAATTGGTCTAATACCATCTAGTCTAAATTCATATCGGTCTAAACCGAATTCGTCTCTAGCACAATTGGTCTAATGTACCCATCTGTCTTTAATTTCCATTGGTCTAATATCCATCTGTTATACATCCATTTGGTCTAATACCCATTTGATACTAATATCCATTGGTCAACAACATTTGGTCGAATACCAGTTGATTTTAATATCATCTGGTCTAATATCCATCTGTATAATAATCTATTGGTGTTAATATCCTCTCTTGGTCAGGGAAGAGAAACCAAAGGGGATTTGTCTCTGAAATTCATGTCTTGAATTTACTTTACCAAACAGACTCCCACAATAACATTTTGATATATCGATGCAATTCCACCCCACATGCAAAAGGTAAGGCTTTTACAATTTTAAATCTGCGATGAACGTTGTTTTTTTTGGCTGTGTACTAAGATGGAACCAAGGGGAAATACATATCATCCACGTCTGTATGGGGCATGATGACCTTTATATAATTGAAGATTATGTGGATTTTCAGACTCAAAAAAACCCGTCTAGCTTACTTTGTGCTTAACGCATATGTCTTATCTATTTCAATTTGTTTTATTTTATAAATCAGGATCAGGCTTGAAGAATTTGACGGTACAGTGCATTAACATTAGGTTATACCGATTGACTCTTTTGCTTACCTGATTACTTTCTACTAGAAACACTTGGTCACACCATAATAAGGATCGCCTTGCCAGGCGGTGCAAATGCAATATAATAGATTAAAAAATCAAATTTTACTTTCCATACTCCGCATCCACTCTGTAGAAATTAACGTGTATTATAACTTCTTGATCCCTCAGGGAAACGAAGAAGTCAAGAGCAAGAAATCGATAATGTACGTATATGTGTTTTCAAAATTATTTTGGGCGGTGTTCTATAATAGATTTACTGATGTGATATTTTTACCGCTTCGGGTAGTCTTGCGGAATAAAGCTCATATTACACGGCCGTTTTCTTACTCGCGTGGTAGCCTCTACGGCAGCTACACCGTGTCTACCGCGGCAGCTACTGCCCAGTAGACACTGGGCGAGTTGCGATGCAGTGGCGGATTTAAGAGTCAGCAGTGTCAGCAGCTGCTGACAGGGCCTCCTAAAATATTGCTCTCAGGGCCCCCTCGGACACACCTTAGTCGCACTAAAGTGCGATATTATGTTGCTTCTTGACGCTAAAGGGGCCCGTAAAGGGGCCCCGGCTTAAGCTGCTGACAGTGACAGGGCCCTTTTCTTTAAATCCGCCACTGTTGCGATGCAGTAGCTGCAAGATAGGGCTTCGAAAGTACAGCGTTATTACGTATACAGTGGTGTGTCTACTCTACATTACCTACCCCGATTGCTACCCTGTAGTTGCCTACTAGGTGGAGAGAAGGTGGATATGTTGTAGACAGTACCTGAGTAGACATGCAGCTACCACGTAGCTACCTCGCGGTAACTAGAACGCCATTTTGACAGTGGATAAAATGAGGGCGCTATACACTTGGTCTGTTTAGCATTTTTGATCGTTTTTTTAGGAAAATCATTAAGAAATTCGAATTGGCATCATCAAAAACACCCATATTCACGCACTTTTAATAAATTTTTTTTTTTTTTTTTTTTTTTTTTTTTTTTTTTTTTTTTTTTTTTTTTTTTTTTTTTTTTTTTTTTGGGGGGGGGGGGGGGGGGGGGGGGGGGGGGGGGGGGGGGGGGGGGGGGGGGGGGACAGCCGCTGTGTGTACACTATCCGTCTGTGCGGCAAAAATCCTGGCCGGCGAGTGTACGTTTACAGGGTAGGTAATCCATGTCTACTCGGTAGTAGCTGCGCGTTAACTACCATGAAGAAATTCGTCGTGTATTGTGTGCAACACTTTATTCCATTAGACTACCTGAAGCGGTAAAAATATCACAGTGACATGCGAAACTCAACCGCGGGTTAATTGGCGGTTCGTGACGGTTGATCTGTGTTTCATTGTTTAAAATAATAGAACCGGTTGCATCCGGAAAGAACCGGGCAGAACCAGTGAACAACCAGTAGTTGAGATTTCATGTCAGTTATATCCTTCGTGTAAGACTGCACGGAGTTAGTCTAGCGTGAAATCATCTTTAAAAGGATCAAAAGGTTTAAAAAGCTTTATAGTCTGGGGCCAAAACCCCATTTTTTACCTGAACCCAAAAGTAGCGTCCGCACAATTTTTTTTGGCTGTTTCTGCATCCTGAAGACCTACTGATTGAGAAACTGAGGGGTGCCAAAATTGCACCCTTGAGCATTTTGAAATATCCAAGATGGCCGCTAAGATGGCCACCACCACATAAAATTAGCAATAACTCAGCTTCTAAAGCAGCTATAAAGATGATTCTAGTGTCTTTGTATGGGTTTTTGGTGTCAATGAATTCAAATTTGTACTTCTTGTTAACACTAAAGTCTTCCCTATACCAAAATCCAAGATGGCCGCAACCACATAATTATAATTAGCAATAGCTCAGCTTCTACAGCTAATACAATGATGATTCTAGTGTCTTTGTATAGGTTTTTGGTGTCAAAGAATTCAAATTTGTACTTCTTTTAAATACTTAAGCCTTCCATAAAACCGAAATCCAAGATGGCTGCCAAAATATTGGCTGGCTGCCACAACATTTGCTTAGCTGTAATCTCAGCTTCAGAAGGACATAAGATTATGGGTTTAGTGTCTTTAATTAGATTTTAATGGTCAACGTGTTCAATGTTATCATTATTTATGACTTCAGGGAAACTCAGGCTGCTTAGCACAAATTCTTTACAAAAGAAGGTCCAAACTTGCATTGATCCTCTCAATCATGATCACCATCCAACTGGTTTGATCGATATCGTTTTGGTAGGATAGCTCCTGAGGTGGTGAATGCTGATAATGCAGTTGCTATAGGAGTTAGGCAATGAATATGAATTAAGTTTGCCAGAGGGGTTTAAAGGCTGATTCAGAGATTTCAAAATATACATTTTTGTGTAATAATTAAAAGTAGCCAATTAGAACTAAAGAGAGTCGGCTAAAATGTTCAATTCCAAAGTTTCAGATGAATCAGATTTTTCGTTTTCATGCAGTAAACATTTATGTACAGTATTGCGTGCCATATGATACTGTGTATAACAAAAATTCCGGATCCAGAATTTTATAACAAAGTTGTGATTTTCTATATGAAGGACTTCGATTTGAGCTTAGCTATTTCACACAGTGATTAGAATATGGACAGGCATTATGTATAGGCAAAAAACACAAATTGTTTGAAAAATGAGGGCGCCCTTCTCGGGAAATCTCTGAGTCAGCCTTTAATAGTTCAAAATAAACCAACGTGGTGACAATGGCTTTAAGCAAGAAGCAAATTAGAATGGGATTAGTTTCTTCAAAAACACAGAACTAATCTTTTCCAGAGTTTGAGGTTTGATGACATCACTCACTGTGGATGGTAAAGAAATCTTCTGTTACGAGTTATGACCAATACCAACTTCCATGTTTGAGGATAGTGGTGATATGAGGAAAACGAATACCAAGTCGACAAATGAAGAAAAAGCTACAGATAGAGCAGTCAGCTCAGCCAGAAGTCATCGTAATAGACGGATGTGTTATTCTCTGGATTATCCACAGGCCAGTACATGGAAAAGTAAAAGACTGTGTCAGGGTTTCTCATGTACATCCAAAAAAGCTTAGCAAAGCAGATGTCTACCTGATCTTTGATCACTACTTTGAGTTTAGTATCAAGGATGCAACGAAGAGCGGTCGAACTGGAAAGCAGGTCAGTAGACAGCGCCAGCTTATTTAGCCTGAGTTGCCCTCTTCCACCACAGCAAGTCAATCTTAATAATGTAAACAACAAAGTACAGCTTATTGACATCATTTGTCAACACCTGCTGCATAACACTGTCAAAGAATCACACCAGTTCGGCAGACAGAGACTGTGCTCTTGTTGACCTTTCTGTCGACACGCTGCTAAACTCTTCAGCTCCCCATTCAACATCTTACAGACATGAAATACTGCCTGGCTAGATACTTCAAGACCAGACCAACTCACTATTACACCTATGACAGAACTACAACCTGGTAGCAATCTTCCACGCAAGGAATGGGTCACCTTAAACCAGATTCGCACAGGAGTCGGTCGCTTCAACAGCAATATGCACCGACGGGGGCTGCGACCATCTCCAACCTGCCAATGTGGTTCTTTTTTTTTTTTTTTTTTTTTTTACAACGTGTTGTGAAGCTCGCAACGCGTTGTGAAGGCTTGCAACGCGTTGTGAAGGCCATAAGGGTCATAACGTATTGCCGCAACGCGTTGTGGATCTATTTTTTGAAATACGTCACAGAAATGCATGATTTTGATTGGCCGACGCCGCAACGCGTTGCCAAAATGTCGCAACGCGTTGCTACTTTCTCACAACGCGTTGCGGCAATACGTTATGACCCTTATGGCTTGTGAACCTTCGCAACGCGTTGCGAAGGTCGCAACGCGTTGTGAAGGTCGCAACGCGTTGTGAAGGCTTGCAACCCGTTGTGAGTTTCCACAACGCGTTGCTAGATACTTTGCAACGCGTTGTGGGTCTAATTTTTGAAATACGTCACAGAAATTCGTCATTCTAATTGGCCGACGCCGCAACGCGTTGCTACTTTCTTGCAACGCGTTGCCGAAATGTCGCAACGCGTTGTGGCAATACGTTATGGCCTTTATGGCTTGCCATATACCTGATCTTTGATCGCTACTTTGAGTTTAGTATCAAGGATGCAACGAAGAGCGGTCGAACTGGAAAGCAGGTCAGTAGACAGCACCAGCTTATTTAGCCTGAGTTGCCCTCTTCCACCACAGCAAGTCAATCTTAATAATGTAAACAACAAAGTACAGCTTATTGACATCATTTGTCAACACCTGCTGCATAACACTGTCAAAGAATCACACCAGCTCGGCAGACAGAGACTGTGCTCTTGTTGACCTTTCTGTCGACACGCTGCTAAACTCTTCAGCTCCCCATTCAACATCTTACAGACATGGAATACTGCCTGGCTAGATACTTCAAGACCAGACCAACTCACTATTACACCTATGACAGAACTACAATCTGGTAGCAATCTTCGACGCAAGGAATGGGTCACCTTAAACCGGATTCGCACAGGAGTTGGTCGCTTCAATAGCAATATGCACCGATGGGGGCTGCGACCATCTCCAACCTGCCAATGTGGTTCTCCATCACAGACTGTATGCGGATCTTATTCTCAATTAGTGCCCTACCTTTCGTCAACCGGTGGACATAGACTTCTCAAACCCCAACCAATCAACAGTGTGCTGGCTCCACCATCTACAACATATTTAGCTGCTGCCTCATACACAAGAAGAAGAACAACAACTCCTGGGCCGTGTGAAAGTTCTTCAAGAACAGCACACAGCAGTACATCGACTTATTGTGACAGGATCTTCATTTGAGTAGAAAATTATCTTTCCCTAGAGGCATCCAAATTGGAATGCTAAGCTTTCGACACTCTAGTGAAAGCCATCATCAGAGCAAACTAAACAGTCATGATGTTTCACCTTATATTCACCAGTAAACAAAGGGAGAGGGAACAATAAGAGATGAGTAAAGGATACCCCAGTAATTAAGTTTCCGGTTCATTGGTTGAGAAGCACCCTTGGAGTAGTGTACCCCATTCAGGAGGAAATTCTGCTCCTTTGTCCCTATTGAAGTTGTTAGGGGTAGACTTGATGAGTTTCCTTTCAGTCCAATTGGTGTTCCTGTCCAGAATTTTAGTCTTTTCCCAGTCAATGTTATGTTGGTTGTTCCACACATGTTCGGCGCTAGCCGATTTTTGTGTGTTGCCCTTCTGAGTCGCTTTCTGTTGTTCGTCGGTTCTCTTTTTCAATGATCTGCCGGTTCCACCAATGTACACTTTGTAACATGATCCACAAGGAATTAGAGTAGATAACTCGAAGTTTGAGTTCCTTCATAACATGGTCTTTAGGGTGTACTAGTTGTTGTCGTAGAGTGTTAGTAGTCTTAAAATACACCCGTAGATTCTTCTTCTGTTTTTCTTCTATTGGCTCTCCGACCTACAGCATAGCCGAGGAGTTGACCTACATACTTCAACCTCTGACCGGAAAGACCAGACACCATGTAAAAGACACGAGTGATTTCGCTACGTTCATATCTACTCTGACCCTCAAAGACTCGGAGATATGCTAGTATCCTTTGATGTAGAATCGCTATTCACATCTGTTCCTCTGAAGGAAGCCATTGACATTACCATGGACCGTATCAAAGATGACGTGACACTGATTGACAGGACATCCTTCCGCATCGCTGACGTGAAACGGATGTTGGAGTTTGTTTGACTAACACGTACTTCATATTTGAAGGCGACCTATA
>JAMKCH010037836.1:0-86292 GCA_023653785.1 Ophioderma brevispina | reverse complement strand
AATTTTGATTTGATTTTGTGTTAGTGGCACCCGAGTAGGTCCACATAAATTCGGTACATTATGTCAAAAGTTTGGCTAATTGGGATGCATAAAGATATTACGAGTTTACTAAATAAAAAATACGGCAAAGTGCAAGTAAACTTGCACACCCCTGGCAAGATGCCAGGTCTGCGAACATGACCTCAGATGGTCCATGGGTCCATGACCTTTGACATCATCAACATTATGGAAGGAACCCCTATTGAACTTTAACCCCTAAATCTGGTTTAAATCGGACAAAACTTTTCAAAGACGCAAAAAACGAAACCTAACCAAAACACCAACCAAACTGGAAACCCACACACACAGCATACATTACACATAAGGACATTTGCACCTCGCAGATCCCCTCTCTTCAAGCCAGGGGATAAAATGAAATTTGTGTATTACTAAGGTTGAGAAGAAATCGCTTCATTATTGCAACCTCATATTTCCTCTATAGTAAGGTACACAAGAATTAACTTGTATTTATAAGTCTACAAGGTAAAAATTTATAAAACAAACATGTTGTTTCATCAATCACTTTAACCCTGTGTTTTTCCTCCTACAGATTAGGTAGGCAACCACTAACACGGACTTGATTTTTCACAAAGCTTCAAATACCTGGCAGTAAAAAAAACAAAATAGACATTATTTATTCCACACTATAAAATTTTTCATTAAAGAAAATAATAGGAATTCACAATATCTATAGACTCTTTATAGAGGATGACAGGTCCTTTACATAGATGAATTATTCACTTGCCATCTTCTGAGATTCATCTGAAATTCTTTTACATGCATAAGTACAGCCTCTTTTATAATGAGTAACCATATTGACAAATGTATTTTCTTCGTTCAAATAAACAATCCCAGCAATTTGGACTCATAAAAGAAGCTGGGTCCGAGTCAGATATTTCAAATGTGGACGAGGTAAGCTGAGGTGGTGGAAGAACATCACAAAATCACAGTTTCATAATTAATTCAATTTTATTACATTATTAAAGTGACACTGCGAGAATGTCGAGCTGGCACATTGTCTTAAAGAACACCCAAAAATTACAAATATTAAATTGTGATTCTGCTTTTTGTCTCTCACGTAAATACCATTTATCTGGGCTGCCCTACTTAGTTGCATTATTGACTGGTCCTTTGACCAACATTAACCATTTTAATATCTTCTGCTGACAAGTCTGAATGTATTGAAGCATATAGAGCGGCGATATCCCTTGGATCCTCCATGATCGAGTCTACGACAGGCTGTGCTTGTGGCATGTTACTTGGCCGACCAACCTGTTGAGTACTAAACAAATAATAATGCTAATCATTGATGCTTGCAAGACAAAGACTACCATTCAGTGTTAACATGGACATTGGATTTTAACCCTGGAGCTAGCAGACATTTGTACCATCTCAAGTACAAACGGTTTTTGAGGGATTAAATATGTTTGACAGACTGAGATGGACCCCTGAAACGTGATTTTAAGTACACAAGCAAATGTGACCTCAAGGAGAGGGGGGGTCCAAGACAAGTTTTGTACAGTGGTCACATTTTTAAATTGGATCCAATCTTTTAAAGTAAATACAATGTTATTTTGTACTAAAACCACAACAGGATTCATATTGAAGATAAAGTTTGTACTATCTATAACGTAAGCTTTAAAAGAATAGTTCTAGGCTAAAAACAAGCACAACTCTAAAAATGAAAGGGGTCAATTTCATTCGTAGCAGGGGTCCAACTTTTAAAGTTGTTCCATTTAGATAAAAAATGGTGCAAATTATTGATTGAGTTTCATAGTATTAAATAAGGAATATTTTGATGTCTAAAATACTTACCGATGTAGGGGGCCCAGAAGGTCCACTCCACTGCATCAATGGGTGCTTGATCTTGTTTCCCCCCTACTTTCTAAAGAAAGCATTTGACACACTCAACAACTATTCTATTTGATCCTAGAGCTCCACCAAATAATTTCACCATTTTTATTCAACGGAGCAACTAAAAATTGACCCCTGTACCACTGAAATTGACCCTTTTTTATTGATTTTTGCATTTTTTTAGCCTATAATCTTTAACTTTACATTGTAGATAGTAAACCTATACCTTTCCTGACTCCTTGTGGTTTTAGACAAATAACATGGTATACTTTTCAGCCACGATTGGGTCAATTTAAAATTTGACCCCTGTACAACTTTGTCTTGGCCCCCGCTCCTTTGTTTTCAGGGGTCCCTGTCAGTCTGTCTACATATTTAATCACTACTCAAACTTTTGTAACTTGCGATGTGTACAAATGTCTGCTAGCTCCAGGGCTATTTGGGATGAGGTAATTTCCACAACTAGAGCAAAACATTGTAGTTGGAAAAAATATCTATAAACCTTGTCTTTTTTGTCATGTCTATTGATATGATGTGTAGGTCCCTAACGACAGAGGTTCAGGGTCCTTTAAGAACTATTGTACATATAACTTTTCACAAATGATTTTTAACACATGCAGATAAAGGTCATCCAATGTTAAAAGAATTTGGGGTCGCTGTGCATTTAACCGAGCTATGGGTACTAAGTTGTGATTTCTCTTTCACCCATGATTGCTGTAAATCATTAAGAGTAGGTTTCAGTGAGAGAATTAAGAGAGTGCATTTTACACTTTACATCATGGAAAATAGTGACCACCCTAATTTCTTCTACGGTTTTAACACAAGTTTGCAACATATATTTACTAAAACAGCCGTTTTAAAAATCTGTAAACCGCCAATATGGCGATATGGATGGATTATGTGTACTTCTCAAGAGAGGAGTTCCCAGGAGGCGTGCTTGACATGGGCACTAGAAGATAGTGCTTTCCTATAATATGCCACTGTGTCACTGGAATTGCTCCTCTGGAAAAAGGATATGGCAAAAAGTTGACCTTTTTGTGAAGTTTTGACCTTGTTTACATTTTTCGACCAAAGTGAGACCTAGGTGAACACCCCAGGGGTCCTGGATGCTATAGGTAACGGTGGCTTGTGTTCTAGGGTTCCAGTGGAGTAGAGGTAAATGATCAGTCTTTGTTTAAATCTCCTTACCTTGATATTTCTTCCACCAATCATCACGCCATTCATTTGGTCCAATGCCAGTTGTGCTGCTTCTGGCAGATCATACTCTACAAATGCAAAACCCTTGTGTTTCATTGTCACTGGATCCCAGGACATGTTGATGCTTTTGATTGGTCCAAAAGGCAGGAAGGCTTGGCGGATGGTGTCCTCTCTCAGTTCAAAACTGATAGATCCAACATAGACACGACACATTAGGGCGATCGCTCGCTGTCTTTGAGCTGCCATTTGTAAGTTGCTCATTTGCTGTGAACAAATTAACAATATTGTTATTGAAGGAAATGCTGATTTACAAATATTTGATTTGGTTTAAAAGAGTGATTTTTGAAATCAACTTACAGTGTTGAATCTTGAATGGGGATAGAATTTTTTTCAAATGGTAACTTGGAGGAGGAAGGAGGAAGAGGAACATGAGGAAGCAGCGGAGGAGGAAGGAGAAAAGACGAGGAGGAAGGAGAAGAGAAAAGGAAGAGGAAGAGGAGGGGGAGGAGGAGAAGGGGATGGAAGGAAGAAGAGGGGATGGAGGAGGAAGAGGGGATGGAGGAGGAGGAAGAAGGAATGGAGAATGAGGAGGAAGAGGAGGAGGAGGTGGTGGTGGTGGTGTTGGTGGCGGCAGAGGTGGTGATGGCGGAGGCGGTGGCAGTCTGGCTTTATTTTGCTGTATCGCGTCCCCCAGTCCCCTTATGAAACCTTGGGAGCCAACACAAAAAACAGGCATGTGAGTGGCCTTGTTTAAAAAACGCGGAAAATCGAATTTTCCTGTATACAGACTACAGAGCAATTCCATATTCAGCTACTGGCAGTGAAGGTTGCCGAATTTGACAGACTCATGTGGCATTTTCGCTACCACTATTAGGTAAGATGGCCTGCAACAAAAAAATCTTCCCGAATTTGACATTTTAAGAAAATGGAAACGTAAAGAACTAATTACCTCAACAATAGGATTGGCAATTCCGCTTACGATGCAAACAATCTTCCATACCGTGTGCCTTCTCTACCCAATCTTCTTCGATCAATTCTAGGACCCACTTTGTCCGAACACCTACCATATAGTGATCTAAAGTCGCTATAATAAATAGTTCTTTGTGTCACTAACTTTATAAGTTTATTTGATCCTTCATAAAGACTGGATGGATTGGATTGAAATGAAGAGTAAATTCTTTCTGCGTGCCTGAGATTTAGCATTGTAGAAATTAACATCACACCTAGAGACACAGTTCAAAACAAACACATTACACATCACAATAGAGTGCTTTCACTAGCCTTCTTCATGGGAATACAGGGGTAAAAAAGGTCACAAAAATTCCTTTCAACATAGTTTTGATTTCCAGTCGTTTAAGAAATAAATGAAACTGGTAAAAAACATGTTTTTTTTCTTTTCAAAACAAACGCGGATTTAGGATTTAGGGATATAAAAAATGTGACGCAGGCAAGGGAAAAACGCGGAAATTCAAGGAAACGCGGAAAATTATCATGCCTGAAAAAAGCCCTTGGCCCCATCAGCAATGCTGGTTACACAAGATAGAACTCTGGCTTACCTGCTGTTGATGAGCTAATGTTTGCTTCACTAACACACTCTTGATATTCTGCTCCATGGCATACTTCTTGGCTCGATTCAGCGCCTCCTGCTGCTCTGACGACAATTTGGGTAGAGCCGATATCATGGAGGCATCCTTCTTTGCTCCTGGACCTGCCAGTACTGGGCCAGTCTGCTCTGCCATCGGGAGGGGTGAAGGGCTGCGCTTGACTGCATGAAAAGACAAACCCATATTGCATTAGAACATTGAAGGTGTTGGGGGCTACTTCACGCTACAATGCAAATGCCATTTCTTGTTACATGCAAAAAGTTATCCAAAATATAAATTCCTATGAGAGTAGTTATCATAATTATAGCAATTCTCAAGTCCCAGAGAAGTTGGGCTTTCTCTTCTTTTCAGAGACTAAAATGGCATCAGCATTTTCTGAATATGTGAAGTGGCCCTATTAGCAAAGGTTTGGAGATTGGGCAAAGTAACCGCAAACTAAGGGTGGAATAAGCCCTACCCTGAAAGCTGGAAGAAATCCCAAACCCAATGCTGGAATAAAGGCCCTCCAAGTTCCCCATTTCAGGGTTGGAAAAACATGGATCCCCACTTTATATACTAGCAGTACTGATATCCAGGAAGTTATGAAAGGATAGGATGTATCTCACTAGGAACTTTTAGTAGTCACTGATTAACAGCATGTACGACTATCTGAGCACGTCCACGGCATGACACTGTCACTATGAGCTATAACCTCATCCTCTAAGGACACAGTTCACTGACATGTGCATGGGTATAATTAAATAAACTGACCTTGGGTGTTCTGGTGATCATCAATCATATTCAAAAACAAGGGGGCATAGTTTCTATATCACTAGTGAATGGATGTTATTGAACTGTGCCATGGGAATTGAGGTTAAATTGGCTCATAGTGACATGACCTCCAGCCTTCTATCATTTACAATCCTACATCCTCTGCACCTTTGGCCTAGAGAATGGGGCACAGCTCTTCAGGAACGGAATTCACAAGTCATCATCAAAAGGAGAATTTTTTTATACACGGACAAACAGATTGTTTATAATGTTTACCACACGGTGTGTCATTGGGTCGGATGGGCCTTTGGTTTAGGCCGCGACATTTGAGTGAGTTGCCGAGGCATCACGAACGCAGTGTGCTTAGCTTCTTAACTGAAACATTGGCACAAAATACAGAGAAACAAAAAAGAGAAAGAACAATTGGAGAGGTTATGTAACTCATGTATAAATTGGGTACTAGAGGAAATGTAAATATCTACTATTTTCTCCAAGAAAAACAACTTAAATCATTTGATTAAATGTTTGTCTACTGAAGAGCAGGAAGCTGAATCAACTCAAACATCATGTGCAAACATCAAATAGTTTTTCCAAAAGAACAAGAAATCTCAATTAAGCAGCACAATTTTCACTGAACATTAGCACTTACCAATCAGTTCAAATGTATAAAAAATGTGAACATGTAGAGGTTCAATGTTAACAAAATATCTCTCCCAAGATTTTTGCTTGGCTTTTCTGCATAAGTTTGCACTACTTTTAATATGTAGGTCCAACTATGCCTGGGATAGAAAAAATAACTTGTGCCCTTTGGGCTCTGTGTTGCCAAAAAAGTGCTTTTTAAAGTATCCCTTTGCCAAAAGCTAACAAAGATCTTGTAGGTAGGAATGAAACTGAACATTGAGGCAGAGGCACATTTTGCATCAATTAACTGAACTTTTGAGCCATAAACTACAAAATCACTTTAATTGGGATTATTTTGTTGTTTTATTTCTCAGGGTTAGAAATATGTTGAAAGGTGCGAGAACTCGCAATCAAATTTATAATTCTCCATTTTGTATAAACTTACAAGGTTAAGAGAATCTACTCTGATTCTTGCAAATGTGTTCAAAGGATTCTTTGTGCGAATTGATTCTCAAATTCTTGCCAAAATTCTAACTCTGCTTTCTGTTTGCATACATAAAACATTATCGATTCCAAAATGAAAAAGAACAAGCTCATATCAGCATAAAAAAATATTTCAATTTTGCAATTTTTCCACATTATAGCAATTGTAGGTGAAATTGTTTTGCACTGTAACTGACACCAAACTAATAATCATTGACTCTATGGACTGATCATCTCCTAATTTGCAATAAACATCTGTCTAAGCACTAAACAATATCTAAAATTTGCTTATCAAATGACAACATTAAGTGACTTAAATAAGGTCGCTATGTGATAATAATAAACACTTCAGTGAACCATAAGCCCAACCACCACTTTATGCTGCCAAGTTGCTAGAGAGAAAAAGCCTGGTTTCCATGACAACTGCTACGTATCTCATATGCATACACAAAAAGAACAAATAAGAAGAGAACAATGCTGTTAGACATATACTGAAGCTAGAATATCTGTGAAGAAATGATGAAGAGTTAAAACATGGGTATTGTTTGTTACACTAGACATGTGTTTTTAAGTGTTATTAAAAATTGCACAGACATACATGTATTGCTACTTCATACCCCTTTACAATTTCAGTTCGAGAGAAATGATCAAAACCCTGACAAGCCTATTTTATCATTTTTAAAGTAGAAAAATCAATTACTGAACTCAAATTTGTCACTAAGAGAGTGCAATCCTACGTGTAGTTATATCAGTAGTCATTTAGTATACACACATGCACAATTTATCACTTCCAGAAAATGTTAGTAACATATCTTTGATATCAAAATGCAATATAATATGTAACGGTAGGTAATGTGTGATAATATGCAAGTGGAGTGGGAATAAGGGAAAGAGAGAGAAGAAAAAAAAGAAGAAAAAAAATGGAAGTTGGTTTATCTTCTTTCTGCACACTTGCTTGGCCATTCACAGATCTCGAAACTTGTGCTGTGATATGCAGATGACAGCTGGATATGATTCTGAAATAAAGCAGTAAAAAGTGGAAAACACATGCATATGACATCGGCTTTATCAATTCGCTTTCCCATAACCCAAAAAAATGACGGAATAACCAATAAAAAAATTATGGAAAAATGTCTACAATCATATTGCAATTTTAGAGCAGTCCATGACTGACGAATGAAAATATAGTAAAAAATAATCGAAGCAAACAATAAGATATATTTAAAAACTATTTTTTAAATAAAACATGCTTCTGACCTAGCTAAACTAATCTAAGATGTAAAAAGTAAATTAAAAAAAATTGCAGAAAGAAATTTTTAAAAAGCACACGTCAACAGATAGCAATATGCATAACCAAGCTACAGTAAAATAAAACCTAAAATAACCTAGCTCACATGTAGCATAAAGGACCTCTCACGCCATCATTTAAACAAATAAAACAACAAAAATGGTGTGCCTAATAAATGTTACTATTTTTCCACCGATGTTTGAAATGAGGGTTGCCAACCAGCAAGCGGTATATAGTGGAGATAGGTGCTTGACACAGTGCTCAACACACTAGCTCTGTTGGAGATAAAAAGTATAAAAAATATATATCTTCAGAACCCTTTTACAGGTTCTTCATAAGGCACTTCAAGAGCACTACACTGCTTTCAGTCACACAACCAATTCGGTCAACTTCAATTTACAAAATTGTATTTTACGGAACCATACAGGTTAATTCGGCGGGCAGAGTTGTTTGAACTTCTTTACATGAGACCACATACTTGTAATTTTCAATTTAGACTAAGTGCGTGTTTCTACTGAGCGTAAGGAATCTCCCGGTATTTATCGGGCGCTTTTTTCCGAATTTTCATGGCCATCTTACCGTCACGCGGCTTGTTTCTACTGAGGGCAAGAAACCATATCATGACTTATATGCGGTATTTCCGTCCGTGCGCGGTATTTTATCAGGTGACGTCAGGATACTTCAGGTCAAGCACGAGGAACTGTGAGTTAATCGTTTGTAAACAAACCAAGAGGGCATCAAGTACGGATTGAAGAACCATCGCTGTAGGCTTACTTACATTTTCTTTTTTCCCATTCAGTATCTTCTTTATGATTATTTCTCTCCTCTGCCCGATGAGTGCCTGTATGGCCATCCAATTGACTTCTTTAACATTATCGATGGCCATGGTTGAAATAGATCTCAAACTAGTATTGATTTAGATCCGATTCTCAAGGTATACGATTCAGAACATTCCTTATTCCCAAAGGCCCAGGTCACCTGTAGCTATAATTACTAGCATAACTATACTAGTTAAATTCATACTGAAGTCACATTCTCAACCAAAACCTTTTTGAACACCTATACAAAATTAACATAGGCATAAAAGCATGTCAAGAAAGCAAAATACTATTAAAATGCTAACCAATGAAACATGTTGTTATTGAGCATGCAGCTAGTCATTTGGCTACTTATGGGCTGGAGCAACCGTGACCCATCAGCTCTCAATTTCCGATGTATATGCGGCAAATTTGTGCGCGGCTGTTTCTACTGCAGTTGTGGTCCGGTATTTTGAGCCATCCACCTATTTAGGTGGATCACAGTCAGTGGCAAATGCGTTAGACGTTGATGAAAATTTCGTCATGTTTCTACTGGAAGCCGTCACCCGGCATGAACGGTATTTTTGGCATTTACCGCAAATCACTGCTCAGTAGAAACACGCAATAAGAGAATCACTCTTCCATCTCATCATATATTTGACTACTTTCATTCTCAGGTAACTTGTCTCTACATTTCTGATTTTTAAACAAATCAATGCAAAACATCATAGAAATTCAAACATGAATTCGAAGTCACTTGAGGGAATGACAGAAAATTGTACCCAAAAAATTTGCAATGATAGTTCTTGAGTTTTGTTAGTACTACATCTAAGCATCAAAATACTTTTGGGGGGCTTCAGAGGGTACTTGAGCAAATTCTGTCAAAAAGTAGCCCTCGTAGTACATTTTTAACATAGCTACATTTGTTTTCACAGGGGCTATTTTCAGAAAACTGAGGGTTAATCGCCCTTAGCCAGGTGCATCTGGGAACAATTACACTCCCCAGTACATGTTTAAAATTATGCACAAATTTATAGCAATAGGTTTCTTCAAAAGCTATATAATGGAAATTACTAAGATCTAAGAGTGACTTCACTTTGGTTCTAATTCTGGTAGTGAAATTACATTATCAAGAATATTTCCCCTGTCTTAGCTGGGTGTTCATTTTTATCAAAAGAATCATTAGCAATTTTACTTACAATCTTTGCTCAAAAGTATTTCACTCTTAGATCAAAATTCTCAAGAGTAAAATTTTAAATCTGTTAAGTGAAATATGTACTGAATGTTGCTGAGAACAGAAAAAATTGAAGCGTAACTTCACACTCAGAATATTTTAAAAGAGTAAAAATCTAAACTGAAATACCACATTTAAATATATTATTTCACTCTCGATATAGGATGAATTTCTGGTCTCACCAATGTTGTGATGAGAACGCCCCATGTTTAATTGCATACTACTTTTTAAGATTAATAATAATTTGATCAAAAGGAGAGCAGTACCCTTTACTGAAACTATCTACATTCTATTGACATGAAATAGCTTGTATTCCATGCGAGCACAGTGAGTTCACTCATTTTGATATCTTAACTCAAACTAAATGATCTGTACAGTTTCTGCCAATCATTAGCATAATTGAACACACCAAATTTTTCAACATGTGTAAAACCTCCCTTTTTAAATTTGGAACAAATTGTAAAAGCAAAATGGTAAAAGAACTGCAAAACTTATTGATTTTTAATTTGGATTACTTTTTACGTAAACCAAGACAAGACTACAACCCCCAACAACATCAAAGCAGACCTCTAACTGTAGTATGTGTGGGGTCAGAACTTTTGTGGAAGGGGGTGCTACGCAGGTCATCATGAGACCAAACGATACCTAAGAGTCTGTCGATACGTATGTCCTACTGCCCAGGGCCCTGCTGGACCATGTATGGGCCATGGCGGCTGTTCAATCTGCAACAAAGAAACTCGGACACAGAAAAAAAAGAGAAAAAAAACAAGACAAAGCCTGTGTTAAATAACATGACAGAATATTTTATAGCTGTGGAAAAGATGGGTTAGTTTGATGCCTAACAAAATTACATTTTTTTCTTAACATGTCATCTATATACTAGGAACTCTTATTGCTGCTAAGTTACATTATATCTTATATAAACATACAGCCAGTGCTTGTTTATGGGATGGGGATCTCTACAAAATTCAAAGTCCAACTAGTCAAGCTCACTGAAACCTTCCCACTCTTGAATGCACCGTACGTACGTGCACACACACACACACAGTATGCATATACACACACACAGACATTCACACCTGAGGCAGTAATTTCTCTCACATTTTTTTCTCAAGAGTATTTCACTCTTGGAGCTAAATTCTCAAGAGTGAAATTGAAAAGCTGAAGAGTGAAAACTGTACTGTTGCTGAGAATAGAAAGTTGAAGAGTGACTTCACTCTCAACAATATTTTTCAAAGAGTGAAATGCAACGTTCGAGATTATTTCACTCTCGATATGGAGTGAGTGAAATTGCTGCTGAGGTATTAAGCATTTACAGAACAAACACCTTGAAAGCCCCATAATGTTAATGCTATCTTTTCACACCATCTCATCTCAACAAAATTAGTATAAAAGCTTAGCTTAATCTAACTAGTAAATATACTACTGAGGGATGCCTTGGTGCCTAAACTCAACAAACACTGCAGACAGCACTCATACACTATTGCATCTAACTTCAGATCAATTCTATGCTTGACCATCCCAACAATTTGAATCATTTAAGTTAAATTGAAAGTCTGATATGAATCAATTTTGATGTTTGAATTCGGCAGTGGCAATAGCAGGAATGGTGCTCAACATTACACAACATCATTATTTGTTGTTTTGTGAGAAGACAAAACAAGTCTATTGTGTCCAGCTAGGGTATGATGTGATGTCACAGTCTTTACACACCTCTTTCACAAGCAAGCTAACTTTATGTGCTCTTCAGCTGTGACTTGCCACTATGCACAAATTGAGAGATGAACCAATGTGACAAAATCAGTTCATACTTCTTTCTGGCCAGAAGACAGTTTCTCTCCATACACCTTTTTGCTCATTTCTTTTGTTTTTAGAAAAGGTAGATTGTAGATATGAATTTTGTGACATTCTCTCAGGAGTTCCTAATCTACTCCTAGATCTTACTTGGTATTTTTTTTTGAGGTGATTTTCAAAATGATGAAACATCGCTCACAATGAGCAAGCTCCAAAAGCGCTCATGTTTTTGTACCAGGACTAAATGGCTGGTATTCTGAAAGGGAATCTAATTTTAGACCTGGTTTTAAAAGTCAGGGTTAGTCCAACATGAGTGGACTTTTTTCTTCCAACATGCGGTAAAAGTGTACTGTAACTGGTGAGAAAATTCCTCATGGATGAAATGTTCTGGCCCATCCATAAGGAATTTTCTCACCCGTTACATTTAACTTTCACAGTATTTTGAAAGGAAAAAAAGGTCCACTCATGTAGGACTAAACCTGGTTTAAACCCAGGTCTAAAGTTAGACTCCCTTTTAGAATACAAGCCAATAACTTTCACACAGAAGCTGAGGTGCTCTAATGAATATTTTATACGGTTATTCAGAAACTCATAGAAATTGAGGAAAACAATAGTATTTACTTGATGCTGTGTAATTGTATACACACCTACTTGAGATTAAAAGACGTATACCCAAGAAACGTTTATTTGATGATTTTTTTTATTCCTGCTATTTAGAGTGCTGTAGTGCTGAATGTGTTGAGAGTTTCAGCTTTAGGCATCCCTACTTGAAACTTTCTGAGTTTTCAACCCACCTTCATGTTCTTCTGTCTTGAGCTTCTTTGGAGATGGTTCCCCCATGGCTAGACCACCAGGATTGGTATCCCCGTCTGCACCAGCCTGTTCGGAAAATTATAATACAATACCGTATCATACTATAAATTCTTATAAACCACTATATGAGCAATTTCTAAAATCAGGGGCCCAATATAGATCGGAACAATTTGTTACATCTAAATTTTCTTTCTGAACCAAGTTTGGACTGAAAATTTTACCAGCTTGGGAAATATCATTCACTGCTTGGTCTAGAAAACAAGCAATCGCAGCATTTCATGGTGATAAAGCATCCAACATGAGCAGCTAATGTACGACTTAAAAATTATGTATTTTATACTCCTGGTTCTGGAAAATTGCAAGGCAGCAAAACACTAGAAAGTGGTGATCTTTGTCCTCGATTTTTCCAGAGATTCTTCAAGAAGTTCCTTATAACTTATGGTTAGGGCAAACATTTTTTCAAAAAAATACCAATCAAAGTTATCCTCAATAATGGCAGAAAACATTTTTTACTTATTCATTTCACTTCCACAGACTAAGTCCAAAATGGACGGCCAAGTGACATGACACAGGTGAAAGGTCAGAAAGAATTTTGTATTGTGCCACCACCCTACATGTATGAATTTGGCAGCCTCAACAAAATAAACTGCATGTTGAAGGACAGGGTTTGGCAACTTCGGAAGAAACCTGTTTCTTGAATGAAGAAACTGGAAAAAAGGGGTTTCTTCTGGAAGAAACTGGAAAAAAAATTGGAAACTGTAAGTTCAAATAAAGAAATTTATTATGAACAAACTAAATTACACCATATTCATCTGCTTTGCACTTGTCCAAATCTTTTTTCATCAAAAATGAATTTACAAGATTATATCAATACATTTTAGTATCATTGACTGTCGGACTTTCTCCCCCAGCGGAATAACTTGCGGAAAATCGTTTTAACAGCCGAAAGGCAATAGAAATCATTGGGTGTTCTGCCGGGAAAGCAGGCGAAAGTCATCAGAAGCAATCGGTTTTCAACGTCTTTTGCTGGAATAAGGTGTATCCTTGGTGTAAGATATCCATGGGTTAGACTAGAGTAGAGACTCTCTTATGGAATAAAGCTGTACAATCCGTTTAACCCTAAAAGAGCTGGGCTTTTTGGGCCCATCTCACCGCCGGGGAGGGGGCCCCTAGTATCTCGGAAACGGATTGATGAACTATTATATGTGTGGTACCAATGGATAGCTATGACACTCCCGAGTCCATTGATACAAAAAAGTACAAACATGCCTTGTACGACGTCACAGTGACGTCAAATATGACGTCATGCAAAAAATCTCATTTTTTCAAGCAAAAGTTGGATTTTTTGGCCATGATGTGTGTCAAAGTATGCACACACATGCTCTTACTACTCAGGGCTAGAATTTCGGCGAGAATCCGAGAATCAATTCTCGCAAAGATTCTCGTAAACTGATTTGCGTTAATCAATGTTGATTCTCGTAACTTTAGAACTTAACACAGTAGTGAATTAGATGATTCCCGCAAAATTTGTTTTGGGTAATCAAGACTGATTCTCGCACACAGCAACGAATTTCTACCCCTGCTACAAATAAATCAATAAGATAAAACAGTGTAACCTTAGCACAAAAAAACTGGATGAACTGGCGTAACGCCGCGTCATAACCGTAGGTCAGATTTTGTTCAAAATGGTCGCAAGGCTTGAGCGCAAGGCTTCAAAGAAAAAAGTCATGTAGTTTCGGCGTGAAAAAATAACAAATAGGTGAGATACGACAAAAAATGTTGGGGGCCTTTTAGGGTTAATCCTATGATCCTTTTATAGAAGATTTCATGCTAGGCTAATTTCGTGCAGTCTTACATGAAGGATGAACCGGAAAAGCGGCCCTAAGTCAATCAAAAGCAATAACCGGAATGTACGCTCTTCTTCTGGGTTTGCAAATTTGACCTTGACACATCTGGGGAAAACCCGCGAGACTTCGGAAAGGTGGTGCATGGTGGATACAAGATGGAGACGGTAACTTTGTGTTATCATTATTAAAAACTGAGTTTTTTAAAATGTAGTAGTAAAACATTATTCTACAGAGGACTTGCCCATGGTCGATCCGAAGGTTTTCTATTCAAAATCGGAGGGTTGAAAGTGACGCGATTTCTGTGTCGAAGACGATGGCCGAAAAAGTACTAGACTTGCATTGAATCGCCAGTTTTATTTCTCGAAATGTGTGAAATTACGTCCGAGACGAATGGTATTCGAATGGTATTCCAATAGAGGTAAACATTATTCTACCATTATATGTTCATGATCTGCTTCAAAAGCAATCCTCACTGGTCATCACAACGTTTTTTGGTTGTCTTCCATGTCGATGTGCTGTACGGTTGTTTAAATAAAATGGACGTCGGGTGCTTTACCTCGTGTGAAATTTCTGGCAACCGGATGTTCACAAGGACCGACCGCAGCCGCCCGGTTTGGCGGAACGTGAAGTTTTGGTGCATGAACCACGTGCTTGGCACAAGTGATCACGATGTCGATTGAAACAAAATATGACGTCATCTGATATATGAGCTATATATTAGCGATCATTCACAGATATTTAGGCTACGACTGATTTTTCTAAAGCCGAAAGAAATGTTTAAGTTGCCTCATTGGCGTGAAACAGGTTGAACAAAAGTCAGATGAGTTTTTATAAGCCTATAGGCTATTATAAATTATAAAAATGGTGTGTGTGTGTATGTGTGTATGTGTGTGTGTATGTGTGTTAGGGTTGCAAAATTCCCGGGAATTTTCAGAGTGAAATTTTGGGAATTAACAGGAATTATGGGAATTTTAGGAAACTTTCGGGAATATTGGGAATTTTCACAACAATCTTTTGAAATTGATACAAACTATACTGTCCTTTTGTTCAGTGTAGAATGTTACTCTGTACAACTGAAATGCTACTGAAGAGCATACAAGCAAAACAAGCATGTTAAACAACTGAGAAAAATGAATAACCACCAACTCTTTACAAAAAAAAAACCCGCATTTGGTGGTATACGTTATCTACAGCAAATGCTATCCGCTAGAATCAAAGGACCTTTCGAACCCAACACCTGTAGATGATATCGTTCCTCTACCACCCTCCTTGATATCTTGAGTTGGAGAGCGCGTGCATGTAATACGGAGGTCTCCGGTTCGCATCCGCCGAGCGCATATTTTTTTTTTTTTCCAACACTATCGTGCACTGATGGCCTCTCCAGGGAAAGATTAATGTATACACATGTTTCGATCAGTTTATTTTCTATTCTATCACTCACTGGTCTTGTTTAGATATATTCTGAACAGTAAACCAACCACCAGAGTTTACCTTAGATTTAGTGTAAAACATATCTTCAAAATCAACGTTACTTTACTTACATGTTTTGACATCATGAACAGTCTCGTAAAATTCCGCCAATTATCTAATTTCAGTTATTGGATCCAATGCCACATTTTTTACGTTGTAGCACCAAAATGGGTTGATTTTTGTGCATATAATCAACCCAACATGCATTAAAGGGTTCCATGGACAAGGCTGAGTAGACATTTCTTACATTTTTCGTACCTCAACAGTATCCTGATCATACGCAACACATGTGTAAAAAGTGAACATCGGGAAAGTGTTAATTTCAAGGATAAATATACCCCAACTGACAGTGCCTTCTCCTGTTTTCGGGCGAACGCGTATCAAGATGTTGGAGTTGGATTTGACCCCCGTTAATGACGTCAGAGGAACAATTTGTAAACAAAGCTCACAAGTGGGCTAACCGCACCGCACCCTCCAGATATCTCTCATTGTCGGTTTCATTGTCGGTTTTCTTTGTCTGGGAATTGAATAAAGCTATTCTGTTTTCTGATTCTCCTTGTCCGGGTACGGTCACCGCTGGTCACCCGTCGACAGTACAGCACATTATCGTAATTTTAAGGCCCCAATTCAAGAAAAATTATGCCATATTAAACAACACGTACGACGGCATATACCGCGAGAAGTCACTTCTGGTACTGTTAATATGCACGAAGAAATCTGGGCCACGCGCACGTCGTTCCACGATGACGTCATGACGCGTATCGCGTATTGTTACTACTGACTCACGTAGTCTGGGTCACGCTTGCCAGCGCTATATAATCACTTTCAGTTTTTGGAATTTTCCCTTTGCAACTTGTCCAAAACACATGATATTATGCCGGATTTTTATCAAATATACGGTTGCTCCAAATTACTGCCTCATGCAGATTTTACATTGATACCATACAATACTAGGAATGAAACCATTTTTTTTGGTGGTATTATAAGTATGTTTAAAAGCATGTCCATGGACCCCTTTAAGTATATGTCATATTCTTATTACACAAAACAGTACATACTTGAAAGAAAAGCCTATCAAACATGGTTTTTAATTTTGTCCTGGGACGAATGTTTTAAAAGTGTTTAAAAAACCGAATGAATGCAAACTGAAAATTCCCGAAAATTCCCAATATTCCTGGGCCCTTCAAATTCCCCGAAAGTTTCGCGGGAAAGTTCCAAATTCCCAGAACCTTTCCCCCCTTGCAACCCTAATGTGTGTACTTATATTATCGGTGTGTGTAATGTATGTGTTGTATGTTAATTGGGTGTATATGTGTAGTGTGTGGGTGTGTAAATTAATCTAATAAGGAGCCTAAAATCCCTGTGTTGTTCATTCCCCTCAAAAACGAGACGGACTATTTTAATAGTGGGCCGGACTCCCTCCCCGCCAAAACTGTCCAGGACAATAAATTCGAGAGAACTTCCGAAAAAGAAAAACTACTTCACACTACTTTTACCCCACCCCTCTTTCAGACCCTGCCCCTAGGCTAGACCCAGCCCTTTCACTGCGGTTAGTCCCGTGTACTTCTAGCTTTGGCTGCCGTTGGCTGCAGGAAACCCTTGACAATATCTCCACCACCTCTTGTTTACCACCTTATTTTTCAGTTGATTTTTGTGCTGTGCTGTTGTATAAAATATAAAATGTAGCTGTAGCTGCTAAATTGACGCATATCGAAGAAAATTGGGCGACAATACTCCATTTTAATTCAACATTTTGGTGGTGGACAAGGCAAGAAGAAGATTCTTGATCACTTCCCCTCGGCCCCCTCGCAGCGGGAAATCATTTGGGAGCCGAAGGGATTGATCAAGATTATCTTATTGCTTGGACAAGTATTTCCACTTGCTTGCCGCAATTATCACATTGATTTTACAGCTTACGCTGGTTCCTTGCGACGATTGTGTCTCCCCACTGAGCCATAAAGCCGAAACCCAAGGCACAGGGCACCAGCGTAATTTCCAGCATACTGTTTGGTATTAGTTAAACCGCCAGCCCATGACCAGCCGTATGGAAAATTTACCCCCGACAATACACTCTGTCGTTGATTTCCCCAAGGCATCAAAGCGATATATAAAATGAATCCTACACATCCATGAACATCGTCAGGCATTGTTTGTTGATAGTTTATAGCAATGCAAAGATCCTAATAAACTATTTTTCCTTGTTCCCAAAATGCGTCACGATAGCGTTGCAACGTGGGTCTTCCTCGCTTTGTGGGTAGTTGCTAAAACATCGTGTGAACCCTTTTTAACAACATGTATAATGCACAACACCTCCGACGTTCTAATATTGGTGTTGCACATGGGAATTGATGACCTTGGCGAGTTCGAGAAACAATTATACCAACTGCTCAATGGTCCGACAACTCGTTCGTTTTGTTATTTGTTACCAGCGAAAATTGGCATGTCCACGATTTTTAATTATACACTGGGAGAGCCCAGAGGCTGGTTACACATGGCAACATCGATACACATTTTGGATGCGAGGTGAAAAAAGTTATATATACGCGTTTGGCACTCGCACTCGCCAAATCAATAATTTATGGGTTTATTTCACATTCATATGTGCCCTTTCAGTCTCACGGGGGGTCAAAAATAAAAGTCTTGTTGAGGAAAAAATTACAGATTCTACACCTTGGTTAGATACCATTTATATCTAAAATTACAGACCTGTGGCATCCTCCGTGCATCCACCTTAATGAATATCTTTCACTGAAAGACAGTATAAAATAGGAATCGGGAGGGGACATTTTTGTTTTAACAACTAACACTCAACTTCAAATAAATCTGCAATGTTACACACCTTTCTTGTACAATATAATGCTTCTTCTGTGTTACTCATCAGATGTCAAATACTTCTTTATCTCGCTGGGCCATATTTTACCAGTATATTAAATGTATGATGTGCTATTGGGCAATCCAAGATAGGAGAGGTACCTTGAATAAATATTCATCCAAACTCAAGTTTCTTTTGGGTTAATGGACTAAAATTCAATATACAATTTTTTAATTAAGTCTTTATTGTTGTTTTTTGTTGTGGTATGACTGTATGATGGTCATGTAATTGCAAGACCCTTTTAACTGAGACTTTCAGGGGGGCCTTCAATCATTGAAAGATTGATGGGACAATTATGTTTACACCACACCCTCGAAAACAAATATAGACAACACATGTTTAGTTACAATGCATTTAGCATTGATAAGATTTCTACATAACAGGTCAGATGTTAATGCAATGGTTCCGACCGAGTTAAATGGCATAGGCTGTAAAAAAATGGCATTAAGTGCCTGTAGTTCCAATTATATAGAAAACTAAACGGTATGACCTGAAAATGCAAACATAGCATGGGTTTGTAAACCAGTCCCTTTCACATTAACATGTACACTGTTGTTGTTTACTACTAATATTAGTAAGACATTGGTCTTAGTATCTCAGAACTAACATGAACTCTCAAGGAGTTACTCATTTACATGTTCTGGAGAGGACAATTTTGGTTACACAAAAAATCTAATGGTGAAATGCAACTTATTTTGTGTGAAATCAATACATTTACACTTGCCAGTCTTCTCTTCTGATTTCAAATATAAAATTTTCATAAATCAAGAACAAATACATATTTTTAATTTTCTAAAGTCCGATACCATGTAGTAATAAAAGTGCAATATGGTGATTAACAGCACAAGTCTAAATCCCCTTGTGATTTGAGCCTTCCTGTTTAATTAAACTTTGAGTGAACTATTATCTGAACATGTTCAGGATGAATGGCATGCAATAATGTTACAAATCAATAATCATCTTAACCTTTCAAGCAACCCAACTGCAAGGCAACTGTTATGTTAAAAATTTTATGTCCTCCTCCAGAACAACACAAAACCATAAGTATGTGTTTTATCAGGTAGTAAATAATTGTCATGGTCAGCGTGAATTTTGTTCAATTAACAACAGTTACAACAGTGTCACAATCAAATTTTCATCTATATCGAAACATATGTAGAGTATTGCAGCTGTTGAGGTCTTTTTTCCCCTCTACCTTATCCATGGTTTTACAAAAACATTCAGAACAGACTCAATAGTAAATTGAAATGATATTATTGGATTAATACTCATGCCACTGCATATCAAATTTTATACATAATGATAACTTTTACTGTTAAAATAATAGTTTTTCATCTATACATTGTTAACAAATACTCCGTCTTTTCTGAGAGGGAATTCTATTTAACGAGCCTTGTGTGAGATACTGACCATCCATAATCATTTAGTGGTAAATCACCTCTGTATTTGTTGAATTGAAGCAGTACCATTATTTGTCCAACGCATAACAGTAAATATCAAAATTCTAAATATCAATAAATAAAACAAAAAATTTTTCTTTTTTTATTTAAATAAGAATTTAACAGAAAATGAAGACATCAGAATGGCAAAGCAATAAAATTATATCCAATTCAATATTTTCAATGATTTGTCTGATTATCACTCATGACCATTCTGGAGATTAAATATACTGAGTTCTGGGATAATACTTGTCATTTTTTATTCACTACGCTTGGGGCCTCAATGTGCTGGAAAGGACCCCAACTTTTTATTGTAACGGAAAAACATACCTTTTACATAATTCTTATAACTTCCACATTTATATGTCAATTTGTGTCAATAAGTTTCATAATGTTAACACCTGTCATACTTTTTCATTATAACATTGCAACATAAATGGTCATTTAAGTCATACTGAGATATCAATGATTCAATAGTAAAAATGTGAATGAGAATCCAAATCCGTTTACAATGCACAAACATGTTCAAAATTAACCAACAATATTTGACATGTTTGAAATGCAATTGTAGCGTGGTCTTGTAGGGTCCATCAAACAAAACCCCCAAGACAATGAAGTGGAGCTAATTACGGACCAAACTTTTTTTTACCAAAGTGTACACTTAATGTGAAATAACCCTTATCGTAGATAGCGAAATATCAACATAGGGCGCTCTACCGCAATGCATGATGGGATCGAAAAAGGGGCAAACAGAAGCTGGATTCCCGGATGTAACTGTAAACAACGTGTACTTGCCTATTGGCAATGGGAACTCAAAAAACCTTTAAGAATTTGAAGTCTTTTATTAAACAAAAATCAGCAAAAAGAATCTAAAAGCTGTATGATGTATATGTATTACACCTTTATCTGTAAAACTACCGAGATATAAATGGCGACTGTTTTGGGGGGTATTAGAGGACATTTATTTTGAGTTGTCATGAGCGCAATCTGCCCTTCTGCTAGTGCAGCTACAGCCCCCGGCCTTGGTCCGTCCTGTCGTTGGTAATCACACATTTATTTTAAATATTTCAGCCAAATATGACACTTTGTAAATTGTAAAACAGAAAGTTTTTATATTTTCCTACATAATTTATTTGTAATTTATTTGTAATGATCGTATGTTTGTCAACAGAAGCTACAGAATTAAGACATGATATATCCACCGCACGCAAATATAATAACTCCATGTGCACACTTCGCGGGCGGCCGACTCCGTCGGCTTCCACTGTGACATTGTAAAATGGTAACATGCATTCGTATTATTGTACACTCTTTGAAACTTGATCGACAAGAGCAAACTTTAAAGAATTTGTAAACTTTGATGTAGGCCTAAACCAAAAAAATTAGCATTATCTGATTTTGGTTGAATCGCCGATTCATAACTGTAATTTTGGAAATTACAGTTATGAAATAGACTGAAAATGCAGGTAGGTTGATAAGTTTTCCGTGTGCGATGAACGGGGCGATGAGCGATGTGTGGGCCGTGATTCAAGCGGCAATCGATTGACCAAGGTATCTTTTCTTAACTAATTTTTTTAATTTTTAATAAAGAAACTCAAAATACAAATTGTGAAATTGCTAATCGTACTGGTGGATTAATGTCGGCATGCTTCATTATACGGCTAATGAATGAAATTTGTGATGTTTAGGCCTAATGTAAACTGGGAGAATTTGGGGGTTTCAGGTATCAACTCCCTTGGCGGGGGCTGCACCGCAACATCTTTCGGTAGCAGCTGACGAAAGTGGGAATTTTCTGGTTCTTTTTTGAGGAAAATTTGTCGTACCTTTTATAAAAACAAAGATTACTTGTAAAATTATAACAATTACAAAAAAACAAAAATGCAATTGATTTAAAAATATTAAATTTTAAACATAATTGAGAAAACAATCCACACAAGTTGGTTCTACTAGTTTGCTGTGATGCCTTATTGACCAGTGCACGGAAACAAATGATCATCGACGTGTGTGTGTTCTGGCCCCTTTTTCGGCCCCATGATCCTTTGCGGTTTCTTTCTACGATAAACCTTATGGGTGGTAGGGGACACGTTTCTCCATCGGTAGCAACCCTTCCGTTTCCTGTTTTTACTGGCGGCAACTTTGTGGTAGGTGTTAGTGGTCGATAAGAGTACCCCTTTACGAAGCCGCATTTTCTTAAACCGGGAAAAATAGACCAACTTATGGTTTCAAACTTCCTTTTTTAGAAACGGTATTACAGTTTACTAAAACGTCACCAGCGGGACCAGAGTAGGAAAGCCACAATAGCAATTTATGGATAGATAACTATGGGAATTGGTAGGGTAACATGCCGAAAATGCATGAAATACTTACCCAAGGTTACCGAAACTCGGCTGCAATCTCACTGTGATCAAAGTGGGTCGCTGCTGCTTGCGGTACCATCCGCCCAGGGATTTGCTGCTGATAACTTTGCATTTGAATGTTGCGCATATGCAAATCGTATTTTTGTTACATCCAGGCACGGTGGCACAGTTAAGTGGCGTACAAGCGCCCGCCATTACGAATACATTTTTTTTTTTCAAACAGAAATTTGAACAATTAGAGTACGTACATTATTCTAAATTTTTTAGTCTTAACGTAAAGACTCAATTAATGAAGATGAAATCTTATTGATAAAATTCACTGCGTATCGTGTACAGAATGATTTCCACACGCAAGGTGTGTAGCATAGTACTGCCTAACCATGTGATGTCATTGTCTTAGCACAGCGGAGTTCAGTTGGTGTGATAGTGACCGTTTCACTCGATGATGTTCCTGCTGTGTAGTCTGCAATACATTCGCAACATTCACCAAAGCTCAAACAGAGCATGATAAACGAACGTGAAAATTGACACGGGGATCGGCGGCCTGCCACAGCCGATACGCCATATGACCGACCTCTTCACAGGTCAGTGGCCAATGGACGTAGTTTATATATACCCTCGTGAGAGTAAACACATGCCAGCTGCGCGATAGATCCTGGATAGAAAGCGGATGAAAATTGCCGCGTTTTTCTTCAACTGAGTAATCGCATTGCTATTACAGACAAAAAGTGCCGTAGTTAAAAATTAATCCCTGTAGTAATGCTCAATGGGGCATATTGTGTGACCAAACGTTCTGATGCATAAGTGCTGTGAGAAATGTACATAGCTTTTTCGCCGGGATCCATATTGCCCGCAACCCAATGTAGACCTATGGGGCTACACTTAGGGTTGCGGTTACCGCAACTGGTAAGGTGGGCAGGCTTGATTTTCCAAATCTTTTCTTTCAAAAATCTTCCACTATTTCTAATCTGAGAGAGGTGTTGACATGTCGCATATTAAATAACAGGGATAGTAACATCTATCCAGGGTAGATAGAATAAATCAAAAATTTCAAAATTATAGTTCATAAAATAACCAAATTGGTGTTTCCATGATAGCTATTACATCCTGTAATATGACATGTCAAACCACATTCTTCAGATCGAAATAGTGAAATTTTTGAAAGAAAAGATTTGGAAAAAAGGCACGCCTCTACTATACCACGTAAAACTTTGCCGCCAGTACAAACAGGAAGCAGAGTGTTGCTACCTCCCCTAACCATGCATTTGGGAGAGTGCGATGTTGCAAACGCGTATAATTTTTCACACTACTGCATGTCAAAAAATGGTATCGATGTCCCCGATCGATTGTTCCATGTGTAACAAGCCTCTGGCTCTCCCATGTATAATTAAAATCGGCCGGACAATGCAATTTTGATGGTAAACAGCTAACAAAACCAAACGAGTTGTCGGACATTGAGCAGTATAATGTTCTGACTCGCGAGGTCAAGATACCCTTGTGCTATGTGCATATTAGAAATTCGGAGTGTTGTGCATTACGACTTGTGTTTAAAAGGTCACACATGTCTTAGCAACTAGCCACAAAAGCGGACCCACGTGGCAACGACTATCGGGACGCCCTTTGGGGAAAAGAAAATAGTTATATGATCTTTGCATTGCCTTAACTTATCTTCAACAATACTAAAATGCCTCACGATGTTCATTAATGTCTAAGATCATTTTATATTCGATGATGATGCCTTGGGGAATCGACAGAGTGTGTGTTGTAAATTTTCGGGAGGTAATTTTCCATACCGGCTTTATGGCTTGGGCGGTAACTCATACCAACAGTATGCTGTAAGTTACGCTGGTGCCCTGTGCCATGGGTTTCGGCTTATGGCTAAGTGGTGGAGACCCGGGGGGGGGGGATGGGAGGGGTTACCACTTTGGTTTGGGAAGGGATGTGCGGCCGGGTGTTTGGACCAAAATCCCCGAAAATATACCAAAAAATAAATGACAGATTGTACCCGTCCTTTTACCTGCTTTAGCTGGAGATTCTGGAGGCAAAGCACCAGAGCTGAGAGAAACTTAACCTGTTAAAATGTATTTTGAAGCCATTATGGCAGCACATTTTCACATTTGTGGTTGGTAAACCATTATTCAAACCGAATTGACCATTGGAAAATCACTGTGCAACAGAAATGCAACAATTTTAATATTCCAATTTGCAAGAAAAGGGACGTTCGATTGCCAAATCGCTGAAATGCAAACCCTTCCTCGGCCGCACATACCCATACCCCCTTTTCCACTAAGAACCCCGGTGGTGAGGGTGAGGACACCATAGTCGCAAAGGAACCAGCGTAGCGGTAAATGAAATGTGTCAATTTGCGCAAGCACAGGGAAATACTGCAAAGGATTATTCTTGATCACTCCCTCGGCCCCAAAATGATTTCCCGCTGCATTTATGCGAGGGGGCCGAGGGGGGCGAGTGATCAGATGTCTTTCTTCTGCCTGTCCACCACCAAGCTGTTGAATGAAAATGGCGTCGTATTGTCGCCCAATTTCCTTCGATATACGTCACCTTTATCAGCTACAGCTACATTTTTTATTTATACAACAGCAAAAATCAAAGAAAAATACGTTGGTAAACAAGAGGTGGTTGAGATATTATCAGGGTTTCCTGCAGCCAACGGCAGCCAAAGCTAGACGTACACGGGGACTACCACCGCAGTGAGTTGAAAGGGCTGGGTCAGCATAGGCAGGATCTGAAAGAGGGGTGGGGGTAATTGGGTCAAAAGTAGGGTGGTCACATGAAAATTTGAAAGATCTCCAAGATTGGTTTTCTTACCAGAATGTGCCCCTTCAAAAACTATTGAAAAAACTTTTTTGAATGTTCCCAATGGGACCATTCCGCTTACAAGTTACAGCCTTTTTAACAGATTTACGAAACATGCAATTTTTTACCCCATTGACAACATTCTTGAAAATGACGATTTTCCGCAATTTCCAAGGAGTAAGTAATCAATTGAAAAATCTGATGTTAGAGTAAATGTGATGTATTATTATTTTAATCTATCAATTTGATGTCTTCTTAATGCAAAAAATAGAACAAAAACCGTCCTGTTACTATAACTGTTACTCTCTGATTGACACTTTGAAAAAAATGGGACGAAAATCACCAAAAAGCCTTTTGGCAGGCCTAAATGTCAATGATTTGGAACGATTGGGCATTATTTAGTGCAAGGATAAATGTGTGAGAAAAAAGCTTAGGACCCCTGGGAGGTTTATTTTGTACTTATTTTATGCTATTTGATCCATTTTAAATAAAAAAAGATGTCAAACAGCTGAATGAAATTCTTTTCATGAAACTCTGTGAAAATGAGCAGCCCGCGAAATCCCAAAAATGCACTTTGGACCAGGCCCTGAAATTGATGATTTTGCACAATTGGTAGATTTAGTGAGAATAATTTGTGGAAAAAAAAGCTTAAGGACCCCTGGGAGTTTTATTTTGTACTTATTTTTGATATTTATACATTTAAATAAAAAAGGATGTCAAACAGGCTGAAATTTCTTCTTCATGAAACTCTGGAAAATGGCCTAAATCACCAAAACTGCAACTTTCGGCAGGCCGCCGGCCGAAATTTGATGATTTTGGCAACAAGTTGGCGTATTTTAAGTGAATGAGATTTTGTGGAAAAAAGCTTCAGGACCCCTGGGGGTTTTATTTGGTGTTGCTTTTATGCTATTTATACTTTTAAATTAAAAAGTATGGGAAAAAGTAATGACATTTTTACTGTTGCTACTTTTGAAAAATGGGTAAGGTGAAAATCACCCAAAATACCGAATTTGGCTGAGGTCCTTGGCCGGCTTGAAATTTGATGATTTTGGCCACATTTTGGCATTGGCAAATTTACAAACTTTTCTAAAAAACGGTTTCACGATACCGAGCACTGCCGTATGATATATGTCTTTTCATTTTATGACCATAAGATACTTTAAATAAACAGGTTGTCAGTATGGTTTACAATTATACTTTGTGATACTTTGTAAAATGGGTAAAATCACCGAAATGACACTTTTGGTAGGCATAGGTTATGTCAGCAAAGCATGATTTTATGGCCATCGTTCAATTATATTCATGCGGTGAGAGAGAGAGAGTGAAACTTAATTTTGGTTCTTGGAAACACAATAGTAATACCAACAGTATATAAAGCATTTGAAAAAAGGAGTATAATGGCTCTTTCTTTTTAGTGGGCATTCAAAATGGGTGAAATCTCAGAAATGACATATTAGCACAGCCTGCAGCAAGTAACGTAAAAATGATGTTCAAATTGTCACTATTTCCTAACAATATGGCGATATTCACCTGAGTGAATGGCACTTTTCAAATTGTATAACTGTTCATTGTTATATTGGTGAATAATAATGTTCAGCTTGTGGAACCAGGGGTATAGAGAGGTGGGTGGTACAAAAGGTTGCGTGCACCTTCTGCAAATTCCGAAAGGTCCCCTTTTTGGCTCGAATAGTGTATCACAAAAAGAAGTTAAAATATTAGAGGAGGAAGAAAAAAAAATCAAAAAGAATGTCAATCCTAGTGGACTGGTATTTTAGAATCACAAAATGAGCTCTTTTTTTAGGCGTTGGGAATTCAGATCCACTGTGAACTGCAAGAGGTCCACCTGTTGTCAGACTCAAACTGGATATGCCCCTGGCTTTGACTGCAGAAGTTATTATTAAAGTTATTAACAAATACAATAATTCATGTTTCTGTCATTTTGACACTACACAGTTCATCATCCAACTACAAGAGCCAAATATCCAATTGTACCTGTGTAGAAGAAACTCAGGTCTTACCCTTGACATAGTACGAGGCCCTGTTATGAATATGTAAATGGTATTACTTTTCAAACATTATACCCACGAATAGTTTGTAATAATTAATGAGATTTGAAAGTGTCTTCATTTATTATTTGTACAGGTTTGTTTGCAACAGCAGCTGTGTTGATAATATTAAAATTGAAACAAAATAAAGCAAGAGTAAATTGTAAATATTCAAGGTCTTCAAAATTTCAGTGTTTTCTTGATTTGCAAAAAATAATTGTGAAATTGAAAAAAAAAAGGACGGAATACCCATGAAAAGTTCAAGAATGCGCACTAGGACCTTCAATATCTTAAGATGTAATAAGAATATGGTTTGAAAAGGGGGGGTTTTATGAATGGTACCAAAAAAAAAGTGGCATGTGCATTTCTTGTCATTTGCCCATCAAAAATCCTCAAAAGAGAAAATACTGTTCAAAATTGTCTTGAAATTATCAATTTGAATTTCTGGTGTCTTTTTTTTTTCTAAAGTCAAACAATGATATTAAATTGCGTAATCATTCACAACATAAAAGAAATTCCATCGAAAACATAGTTGTGTTACAAAAAGAATGATGTGCATGTCCATACACCATTTTGGGGACAGGATTTATTAATGGAAAAACTTTTTTTATTTTTTATTGAATCAGGTCAAATGTAAACTAACGGTTACAAAGTAAGTAAGGGTTAATTGGGAATTCAAGATTTGTTATTACTTTTTTATTTTTCAAAACATAAGGAAGGAAATTTCAATAAACGTTATTTAAATGACTTGTTTTTAGGTTGGCTTTTAGAAATTTAGTGAAAGGCATTAAATTGCAGAATAAAACTTTTCTGAAAATGTTTAAAATTAGGTTTATTCTTTTTTAACAAAAAAAAAGTCAATATTTTCCAAAATGGGGGTCCGAGGTGGAGGACAACAAACAATTATTTTCTTTTGGATATCAAGGTAATTAGCACCCTACCGAAAATGCCTCCCATAAACTTCAATATGAAGCGGCACCTTTTTGTGTACTTGTGTTATTCAACTGAGTACTCAATTCATCTCTTGAAATCACAGGAAAAAACTGTCAGGCCTGGGTGCGTCCTTAAAATGACATGTCGGATGTTTCACAACATAATTTCAATAATCAATAAGGACCCCTTGTGGCTTATTCATAGTCCGGACAGGGTCCCGGGTGCTAATTAAGTTAAAATATTGTTACAGCAGAATTATCTGGGATGGGAAGATTGAACGGGACATTTTTAAAAGGTGCCATTGCTTGCCAAAGAAAAATATCTCTCGTTCACGGGCAAGAGCTGGTTTCCTTTTGGAGGGGATCAGGTCATGTCATGTGATATTGAAAATATTTGTTCTTGACAGCATGCGGGTATTGTAATCTTACAAAAGTGGAGATCTACCTTGCACCAATAACTATCAGGTATACGATGGCGGGACTATGGTGACGCAGTGTCCTTGTTATTCAATGTATCGACGAATTTCGGGAATTTCCCTCAAGCGTGTGTTAATATTCAGGACTGTGGCAATAATGTTTACAGAAGTAGTCATATCGATTGTCCATTTCTTTCAAACAGTTCTGAATTCATTTGAATATCGAAGACCTGCGTTGGAATATTAAGGTTGGACACCCGTCTCCAAAAGCAGGACACGGTGCGTTGTCATGACATTTGGGGGAGTTTGGCCACTTGAACAGATTTGAGGTTTTCCTTTGCCCTTTCCAAATAATTCACAACAACCTTTGCCCATCACCCAATTAAGTCTGTTTACAATGCCCCACCATTAACATGTACCATTGCAGGCAAAGCACATATGCATAGTGTTCCGACTTTGAACTCAGAGTTTTGCCACATCTCTGCTTCTGATCCTCCAGTTTCATTTTGTAATCCCTCTCCTTGAACTGGATTGTATTCAGGGAACTATTCATCCGCTTCTGAACTATCATCTCTTTCTGAAATTCGTTTTCTTCTCTTTCTGAAGATATCGTCTTCTTCTGAAACTATCGTCTCTTTATGCAAAAATATCGTCTCTTCTGACTTATTGTCTCTTTAAAGGAACTATCATCATCATCGGTCTCCGAACTGTCAACAGTCTGTAGCGGAAAACTATCAACATCTGTTACGGAACTATCACCAACTGCCTCATCTGAACTACTAACACCCATGGGCCTGCTCCACCTCTGCACCATGGTCCGTCTCTTATTCTTTCTGTATTGGTCAAAAATGCTGTGTTATGTCATTTTTCAGATTGGTCACTGTACTGCCCAAAATCAAAGTACTCTGCATGTGCTGGAGTGGAGACACTGGTTACTGCTCAAATTCCACAATCTCCACCAAAAATCTTGTGTGATCTGTTCAACTGTTTTCTTCACACTGATGCCATTTTCTTGTACCTTTTGTCAAGTTTGTATTGAGTTGAGTAACTGCATGTGAGCACTCGGGCTGCCTGCTTTTTTGGTCTTTGCTGTCAAACTTTGCAACGTATGCCAAAACATCGGACTTTGTTTGCACAAGGCCTCAGTTTCTCATAACACTTCTTTGCGACGTTGAGAAGTTGTTGTCTCTATTTCGCTTGTTTTGGAAAACACTTCGTGCCTTTCTTTCATCCTCTTCTGTGTGTCAGCTTATTAGCATTGAACTTGCATCTATAGACTTATTCCCATTCCCTCCTATCTTCATAGCCTTGTCATGTATGACTCGTAATTCTCTGGATCTTGTTTCGCCAATAAGATAGGCTGCCCTGTCGTGGTTGTCAAAAACATGATGTTTCCTTCGGTATTAATTTCAGACTGGTATGGTTTTTCTATTCCAATAGCCCAAACTCCAAACATGTTTTGACATCTTACATTGGTCATGGCAGTGTTGGCTGTTGGCCTTCTCGAGGTGATGGGAATGTCTTCTAGTTGCTGGTATTTACCACTTAATGATCCACAAATCGTCGTTGAAATACTGCATGCAGCTACAGCAGATGAATTCTAGGGCTTGCTTTGAAGATCTTGTAGATCAGTGAGATATCACTTTGTATACAGAGATGAAACCTATCAATCTTTGTTAGGCATGATATTCATGACTCCGTTGTACAAGAGGTGGCAGTCTGGATTTAGTAAGGGTGTAGCATCAGTGCCTCCATACTGACATACTTGTCTACTATGCTGGACATTGAAACCTAGATCTAGGAACTTGACATCTGGCATCTCAGAAGTTTCCAAAATGGTTGTGTTACATGTGTGCACATAATGCCCAGAGCACGTGATCATGCCAGGAGGGGGATTATGAACATATGCAAGAACTGCTGTTAGAAGCTGGTTATTGGCTGTGATAAAACCTTCACTAAGGGCATCGTGGATGTGTTGTCGGTGGTGGTTACACAGCACAGGCTCTTTCAAAGAGCAGTTAAAGCATTGCTCGGAATGGCTTAATGTACATTTGGAAACATTGTGCATGTCTCTGATGTTTTGAAATGGGCTTAAGCCGGCTTGCTGAATTTTCCTCAGGAGACGTAAGCTTCACAGCAGTTCGAATAAGCCTCTGTGTTGCTGAAGAAATTACCCTTGGAATTTGTATTCTCCAGTTGAGGGATTCTGAAGCTATTCAACCTTTTCTGCCCCCAAGCTTGCATATTATGTCGCCACAAAACCCTTAGTTCTGAGTCCATCATCTGCATAGGTTGCCATTCCAATAAGTGCGTGCAGGTTACAAAAGAAGTGGTTATTCCAAGAAAAACTTTCTTTTTTTGGGGCTGATGTGAAGGTCATCAAATTGTCCAAGGTCTGTGGAACTATGGTATTTCGGTATTCTTTTCTAACTTCTGATTGAAACACTCGTTGTGCTGCAGCTTGATCTCCATGGTATTTTTGATGTTTGTGATTAACTGATTTGTACATGTTTGAAAACCCAATCTGCTCCCCACACCCCTTTGTCACACTTATCCATAAGAAACTGAACGTATATAAATGTGTGTCAGCATCACCGGTTGCCACTTCATAAGTCCCAATGTTAAGAGTCACCCCGCTCCTGTTGGAACTTCAAGTCTATCATTTTCTGGCTCTCATCACGAGAGTTCATCACTATGTTAGAGTTGAGTGTGATGTATTTTTAAGTTCCTCTGCAACCTGCAATTTTGGATACCAGATTGGCCTCAGCAGGGATTGTATCTGGGCAAAGTGACCTTGACGGAACGATCACAGTGTCTTCGTTAATTTTGTAGTCGTAAAGTGGCTAAGCACAGTCATGTACCACTTATTGCTGGGGCCTTGTACAGACTGAAGCGCCACACTAGCATCCTGCACCAGTGTCATAGTCAGACATGTATGTGCCCACTCTTGTGAAAAAAGTGTAATGCCCAGTTTCACCTTTCTGAACCCTGTGCACTTGGCTAGCCCATGTCCTTGTTCAGTGGACGGTTTATTAGCACACTTTTATGTACAACCTGATTTCTTACCTAATTTGTTCATATGGTTTATCTTCAAGTGCATTGTTGTCGATCCTCATTCAGCACATCTGTGGAGTTGTGTGCAGCTAGTCTCGGTCAAGCACCATAACATTGAGTTGCCCCTGTAAAACCGGCAGACCGGCTTGTTTTCATAAGGTGAGACTATTTTGGCCTTCCGCTTATTAGACTATTTAGATGTGTGGTTATTTCTTAGCAGTGTCATTTCTTTTTTTGTTATGGTTCTGGTGTTTATGTTCTTCATGCTTTGCATTTATTCTTCCAGATTTTGATATTTGTGTTTATTGTTTTCCGAACTTCTTTTCTTTGTTCTTCTCTCCTGTCAACATTCCTGGGTTTATAAGTAGAATTGAGTTTGCTTTCTCTGTTCATCTAACACTCTGTTCTTTTTTTCAGGGCTTATGAACTCATTCGCTTTCTTTCAGAGATTTTGTTGTTGTGTTACAATTTTGGCTAGGTTTCTTTATTTTTCCTTCGGCTGAATTTAGTTTTTTGCTTTCAGTTACAAAAGAACCTTTCTTTGTATAGCTAGGTCACTTTTCAATTTGCTTTACATTCAACTGCAGAGTGATTTCCCTTTTATGGGCAGCAGCTAATCTTTTTCCAGTGGGGTTAGGGGTTGTCATTGTATTCTGTGGTTCATGCATGAATTTAAAGATAACATTCCTCTCAGCTGCTTTCTTTTGTATCTGTTGTTCTAATTCGTTGATGCAGTTTTTGCCCAATGTCTTGTCCTCCTTTTTCCTTTGCAGCGTTCAGCCCAAGTAATCTCTCCGCATCCACCTCAGTATGTCTGCAGTGGTACATTCTTTTTTTGCTTAGGTTTAGAATGACTTTCAAGCCTCACACAAAACCCCCATTGGTTATTTTTTCTGTTTTAAATGTTTATTTTTTTTAAACCGACTAACACTGCCACAGTAATCCCGACTTTGGAACACTCTCTCCCACTATATCTGTAAATATTTTAACAAGAATCCAAAACAATAAGTAAATTTATAAATTATGCCTAATTACACGTGTATTTAATAAAAATAACAACAAGTTTAAACTTGCATGCATCCCCCTGCAAGATGGTCTCAATCTGGAACATGACTTATCAGATGACCTTGTTGACCTTTGTGTCGCTATGACCTTTTGACATCATCCACATATTGGATGTGAACCCCTTATGCCATTCCTACACCGTCTGGTTTAAAGAGACTTCAACTTTTTCGTTTTACAGAGTGAATAAAATGGAAAATAATCCAAATCTAACACACACGGATTATGGCGCTTGCTAATGAAAAATACCATCCTACTGCTTTTCAAGCCAGGTGGGATGAATTAAACAAAAAAGAAAAAAAAAGGTGATATGTACGATGCTTCCCCCTAACAGACAGAAAAAAAGGAAGGGGGAAAGCCTCAGCCCCATGTTTACGAAACTGTAGGAACTACGCCGTGGGGGATTATCTACGTCTCTATGGATTTTTAAAGGAAATGCCATAGAATGATTTTTTTTTAATAGTAAAAGTCACTTTAAATGGGTCAGTAACTTATAAATACCCGAGCCATCCTACTGTACCTTGAACTGCATCATGGGGCTAGAGCTCTGTAAAATAAGCTTTCCGGAAAAATAAATGAAGAGCGTCCGCTGTTTGAACGCCCCATGTTGAAGGAACTGTCAGTGGAGTGAACTAATCCGAGGGATTTTGTTATTAAGGAAATGCTTTTTTATGAACATTTTTAATTGGTCTAATAAAAGTTCAACTTTACTTTAAAGGCCCGTTAACTTGAGAAAACATGATTGCCCCCTACGTACATAGGAAAAGGCATCATGGAGTTTCGAGCTTCTTTAAAATAAAGCTTTTCCTTGAAAAAATATAGACAGAGCTCCCCGCCGTCTGCAGCCCACCATTTAAGGTAACTGTCATTTAGGAACTGATGTTGGCCATATTGATTGTTTTTTATTATGGTAATGTATGAACTGACAAATGGGATAGAGCTCTTTAAAATAAAGCTTCCTGATAAAAAATGTCAGAGCTCCGCCATCTGACAGCCCCTTTAAAGGAAGTCAGTAGGAAACTAAGTCCATGAGGCCTAGGGTTTTTCTTATAAGGAATGCTCGATGAACCATGTGTTTAATAAAAATGGTCTAAGTAACTCTCAGTAGGAAGAAGGCCATTTATGGATTTTGTTATTTATGGAATGAAGAATTTTTTAAGGTCTAAGTAAAGTCAACTTTTAAGGGTCCCTTAACTTGAAAACGAGAAGCCACCATTACGTACATATTGAACTGACATCATTTGGGATAGAGCTCATAAAATAAAGCTTTTCCTGCAAAAAAATGACAGAGCTCCGCCGTTCTGACCGGCCCATTTAAGGATTTTTATTAACACTGTAGTAGGAACGAAGTCCATATGGATTGTTTTTGTATTTAAAAAAAGGTTCATGCATTTCTCATAATGTCTAAGTAAAAGCCAACTTTAAAGGGCCCGTCGTAGCTTGAAAACAGAGCCACCTATGTAAATTATGAAACTGCTCATGGGAGAGCTCTTTAAAATCAAAGCCTTTCCTGAAAAAAATGACAGAGGCTCCGCCATCTGACAGCCCCATTGAAGGAACCACTGTCAGTAGGAAACTAAGTCCGCCAAGGCTATGGATATTTTTTTTATAAGGAAAAGGCCATTGTGAAAATTTTAAAAAAAAAATGGTCTAAGTAAAAGTCAACTTTATAAAGGTTCGTAACTTTAAAAAACAGAGCCATCTACATACATGTGAACTGCATCATGGGATAGACATGAAAATAAATGGATTTCCTGAAAAAAAAAATTCTCTGGAACAGCTCCGCCATCTGACAGCCCCGGCCCCCATTTAATGGAATGGGGGGGGTTTTTCTTAGTGTCAGTACTGGGACCTAAGTCCATGATGTATATTTTTAAAGGAAATAAGATTTATGTCTTAGTAAAGTCAACTTTAACGCTCATAATTATTGCTAAAAGGCCCTTTAAAGGGGGAAAGGGCCAAGGAAAAAAATTAAAGATGGGTGGAAACATTTGGCTTAGGAGAAAAAAAAGGCAAAGGAATAAACAAGGGAAAGAATAGAGTCCAACCTTCCCCCTCCCTGCACCCAAACACTATATTTTAATAGCAACTACAAGACAGTTTCATTGCAAAGTAATAATCTACTGGAACAGTAGTTTATTCAATCTTTATCAACAAGTGAGAAATATGAATTACATATGATTGGTTTACCATTTTTAATTCGAGTTTTTGATTTAAAAAAAATCGCAATGTCTCTAAAATGTTCAGAATTTTAGATTTTGCTTTTGAGCAAACTTATATAGCTCCACCCTTCACACGAAGTGGAGAGCCCATCTTGCACGTCAATTTCAGTTTTTTCCGAGTGAGTAGATTCCATTATTTACAGGTACGGCATATTTTCGACGATGCCCAAGAGGGGCCTTCTACATTCTATGTTGTGTAGATTGGGCACAAATAACGAGACAAATCCCATACTTATGTATTTTTTATTTGAAATACACAAATAGTTATAGCTTATACTGAGGATATTTCCTTGCTACGTCAATATGTATCATTCTGCTGGCTGGGGTGTTTTGGGATTGGCAGCCGACAAATTATATAGGATGTCACAGAGTCCAAATTTCCCCGATTTGTGTTAAGACGCGGAAGCCCTGGCTGTTTAAAAAATTTTAAAATGCTTATCATTTTCCCAGAGCGCTATGGGCCCGTGATCCTTTTAAATGCAAGGAGTTTTATAATAAAATTATATTATATTTCGCCCCGTCTATAAAATAAGAGAAGGTACTCCATTTTTAATTAAATACTGCGACTTTTCAATATCGATGTCGCAAGTTTGTTAAGAGATGTGAAGCAAGAATAACTTCCATTTAAAAGTGTTGATTTGATGTAACTAAAAAAACTATTATGACGTTCGAGGAGGATGCGACACACGTCTCTAAATGTCATGGGTTGAGGTCATTTTCTCTTACAGATTTTGCTGTGCTTCCGCGGTAATGAAATTCAGATGGATTTCCGGAATCCATAGAAACACGTTGATTTGCATTTAGGTTGCGACCAATGTAACATTCAATGCGGGTGAAAAATCGTGGATCTCTGGTTGTGGTGTGTCTTGGTGTTTTTGTGAAACGCCCAGGGCTTCGCTACATCCAGCGTCGAACGCGGTTTTTTTTTGCGGTTAGCATGGATTTTTTTTGACGGATATGGCTCCAAAATAAAACATCGTAAGCTTTCAAATTAATATCACCCGTAAAAATAAACATGATTGTGATAGACGAATGTTTGTGGCTACTTTTGGGGTGATTATATGAAGTTTTATTTGGTCAAAAATTGGTATCAATTTTTCAAGGGTTCACAACGCTTTTTTTCAAGCACAGCATAGCTTTGCGTGTGTTGGCTGTAAGAGTTATATGTGCATCGCATAGTGATTACCACTTCCTATATCATGGCCATTTAATACACGGAAAGGCACATTTGTTCTGATGCTTCTATGTCAGGGTTAAACATCGCTAATTTCCTGTTACAAGTGCTAGTTTCTATTTTATCTAAAGTGGACAAACTGCGTGTCTTACCTTGCCATTCTGTTAAAACCTCTCATCTAACCCTGGCAAGCGTACTATGTCTAGGTTTCTTCCAAAGATGGCATGTCTAATCGGTTCTCTGGGGTTTATGTTCAATGTGCAGAAGCATTTAGATGTCAGGTGTTGGATTCCCAGTGCCCAAAACTTGCCATAAGGTTATCTGGAGGACAGTATTTACCCACCCAGGTCTGGAAAATGCATTGGTCCTGCATTGGGTGTGATGCAGAACAGCAGCAAATTTTAACCAGCAGCAGAGCTAAGCATGAATGACCTTTCACCAGATGGCTAATCCTAAATGTATGCTCATGGAGTGTGACTATTGGGCAACCAATCCATTGGTGTGGTTAGGGGAGATTCATGGTCGGGTTTCCTGCCTATGCATGGGGGCTGTGGCCCAAGTGGGTGTGTTGCATATCTGAGTGTCTAGACTGCAATCATTTGCTGCGGAAAGTCCCGTGTTCTGAAATAGCGAAAAAGAATAAAAAGAATAACAACACAGCGACTCTGCGGTGATCATGCACATTGTTTTGCCCAAAATCTCTAGGCTGGACATTTTAAACGGATGAACTTCTCGTGTTTGCGTTCAAAACAGCTGTCATTCCTGTGTGCTTATGCATGTATTTGGAAGCAGTTCTCGATTGAAGTATGGATGGGTTGCTTTCCAAATCGCAGGTTGTTATTTATGGTGGAATATAATCTTGGACGGCTCGAGGTAATTATTTATGTGTACATATGCAGTGCGCACAGCCTGCTTGCTATATATCTGTCGGCTTGATTGTGTGGAAATATAAATTATGACAGATAGCGAGCTGGGTTGGGTATGCAATTTTCAACACAAATTTATGCCAGGATTTGTAGATCTTCAAACTGCTCGAGAATTTGAAATTTAATATGGGATTATACTAATAAGGATGATATTGGCTTGCTGTTTACAATATTACAAGAATTACAGGCTAAAAATTTGGCAGACAGTGTACATTTGTAGTTGATATTTATGCAGGATTTACTTAAACCGAAAAGGAGAGATAACATACTCAAAAGTGTGACAAACTGATTTGTTGAGAATTTTAATTAAACCCGAACTGTGGTGGATTATTACTGCATAATCGGTACGGTGAAAAAGTGTTTTTGTTTTTCGTGATGTCGGAGTATCACTTGAGAGGAAGCGGGAATTCGGCAATTGGTATGTGATGCGACACTTAATGTGGCTATGAACAGCTTTGCGTACATGCAGTCGGGAGTTTTGAAACACCGGGGATCTGATTTGAAGCTAACATAACCCCGCCAAAATTTTGACAGTTAAGAATTGAAACGAACGACTCCAGAATGGAGGGATGGCAGGAAATTTGGTGAAACTTGTTTTGTTATGTTGGTGTGTGACAACCTAATACATGCAGGAAAGCATTTACTGATTTTATTCCTGTGAAAAGTATGATGTAAAACTTTACTATTGGAAACCTTGGAGAGAAGTACTAATTTGTGTTGTGTTCTGACAGCACCACAGGGAAATAAGTTAACGTTCCAAAATAACGACACACACATTAACCCACGTTGGATATTCCTTAAATTGGTTTCTCTTATGTACAACCGATGGTGTCATGAAAGAACACCGCCATAACAGATCAGAGCATGCTTTTGTCCCAGACGACCTCGAGACAGTCTATCAACAAGATTGTGGCGGCAAAGAGTGACATGATTGAGTGTGTCGTCGAAGAGTGGCGGCGGGCTGGGCCGCAAAAAAAGGGCCACCGGAGCGCAGTTGGGAGGGTAGGTAGCCCCAAAGATGTCCTAAAGTTAATTCTCATGACCAATATGACAACCAGGGGTCATTGGCGAAACTTATTCGTAAATCTATGTGCATACTTTGTAATACCTGACTGGAGAATTTATCCAAGCCACTGTAACAACCAGTACAAAAAGGTCGGTTATGTAGGACCTTGGCGCAGAGTTTTATTCAAGGAGAGTTACATAACTAGTTTCGAGAACGGACCACATGGGCCTTATGATTGAGGGGTTTGCAAGCATAACTCGGGAATTGGGAAGACATTGGTGCTTGCTTGATTGACATGCGCACCAGTTCGAAGAAGTCCAAGCAAGTCAATAAATCCAATATTGGTGTGAAAACTAGAATTAAAAATATAAGGTCTTGATAGGCAAGAAGGAAAGGAAAACATGAAAAAAGTAGAACGAAGAGCCAGTAAAATTCTTCCATTCCCCCCTCTCCCCTTGTATCGCACCATTACCCAAGTTACTGTTGTTAACCATTTGGACTATACAGTATGGTTAGCGCGGTAAGTGCCATTTCCAATTCCGGCCATCACGCCGCAATTACATGCACTGGGTAGGGCTTGATGAAATAAGGATTTCAGATCCATCCAGAGCAAGTTTTGTGTAAATTTTATGCCCTGATCTATAGGCCTAATTGTACCCAGAGGAGCATTTGACTTTTAGCAGAGGGAATTTTCCCAGCCATTGACAGCCCGTTAATTTCAAAGCCTGCATTGGCACATTCAAGAGTTTATTGCAAGAAGGACCCATTTGCAAAGCTGCCATTGTAAGTGGTGTGTTTACCTGTCCGATCTAACACTGCAGCTGTTACAGATGGGCCTTTTTGCCGAAACCCTCGATATCATCAGCTGAAAAAAATACACTACTTTGGACAAAAATCAATTTGAATGGGGGGGTGAATCAAGTTGAAAACAAGATACTGCATTTTTAACTTGGGCCCGTTTGGAATTCAGCCCTTGATTGGTTTTTTGAAAAATCTTATTAAAACCCCACTTTTTACTACCAGGGAACAAGGTTGAGTTGGTGGTAATTAACATGATTTCGGTCATCAGTTCACTTGATACTGACAGGGACATGATGTTACAAGTTAATTTATATAATGAAATCGTGATGAAGTTGATTTCAAATTATGAGTTGCATACAAATTATATATTGACACTTTGTAAAACACAAAACTCGACCTACCATGGTTAATGCACATGATGAAGGGACGGAGAAGAATCAACTGTTTTTATGTTCATAAGCCCTGAAGTAGAAGTGACATCTCTGGAAAGTGGTAAAACACAGCATTTGAGTCAAGAATCTCCCCTCTAAGGAAGCACAGATGTTGTGCGCACGCGATAAAGCAGTCTAAAATTGGTGGCGTCATCTACTCGACTTCCAGCCGAATCATAGCACGAAATCGTTGTAGTCTCATTGAAAGTTGTCCTTGAATGTTGTTCTACAGGTTACATACACTCTTCCAAGTGTGCCATTTTGCAAAGGGGTCCATTCCAGAAGTGGTTTTCCAACATCACAACTTCTTTCCATCATGTTTTTTGTCCTCAAATCTCCAGAACAGATTCTGATTTCTGATATACAGTGGGAGACATACTTTAAGATGTTCTGAAAGGAAGGACTTGTTTATCTTAATGCTCAACATGCACAATAATGGTTTTTGGAAGTTTTTCCAAGGTTCATTCTGTAAGCTGTTTAGCTTGTATTTCTAGAAGGCACATCTAGCTGAAGAGTCAATATTGTAACAAATTGAGGGTTTACAACAAGAAGGCCCCATCTGCGATAGCTTCCAAAATTAAGAGCTAGTGAAAATCATGGTTTATTTATGAAAAGTAATTTCATGTATCATAAAAGAAGTGAATGCCTTAGTAAAAACATCTATATTCATGTTTAGCAAAATATGCAACATGACCCCTAGAACTGTAGTTGTTGCTATTCATAATTTGTCAGAGGCAATGTCCCTCTAACAATAATACATACATGAAGTATGTTGCCAAATACCACAAATGATTCGTAATTCCATTAAGTGTTACATGTATAATCAGTCAACTCAGTGAACATTTCAGAGGGGATACAATATCATAGCTCAGAGGGTGTTTTGAATCCAATCCCATAATGCATTGCAATGTCCTAACTGTATTTGTACTAAACAAGATCAGTAGGTAGGGATAAAAAGTGTTTTTTTTTTAAAAATGTTAAAAAGAACCACAGACATTTCATATCATTCTTCAAAAAAAATTCTCAAAGTTTTTATTGCTTTGTGAGCTAAATGAGCAGAAGCCAGGGTTTTTATGTGGTGAGAATATGATTTTTTGTGAGATCACATGACCCTATTGAAGTGAAATTCCCAAAACTGGTGATGTGGGATTGACTCAATGCCCCCTCTGATCATAGCTAGAGCTAGTTACCATGAGGATTGCCCAGTGTATGACCTCAATAACTGTTAACTCAATGTAACATGGATACTGGCATCTTACCAGGACAGACTCTAAACGCTTTATTAAAGTACTTGCAGATGGTCCTCTGCGTACTCATTTGGCAAAGACTTAATTCAATGTTTTCCTTGATTCTGGCATGCTCCCTGCAGCGTCAGATTTAGTATGAGAAACAGGTCTTCTGCTTGTATTGATGTAAGCGTACTGGGGTTTTATCATGATGGGGTAGGGGCAGTGTGAAAATATCAATAAACAGTAAAGGGTCTTTGTCAGTTAATTTGTGTAAAAATGCTGGCACAATATTTCTGGGAATTTTATATTAAAAGTGTGATTTTGAGATTTGTATAGAGGCAAATATCTTTGTGTTTTGCCTCTGGAAAATTGGTTAAATCACAAATTTGGTCCCTGTAAAGCATGGTTCGCCATCCCATTTCCACCTTTATAAGTTGAAATAGTTTGAAATTAAACAATTGCTGGAATCTACCATATGCTGCAGGATGCCACCGGTATCACTTGATGTTAAAGGTGCCTTGTTCCAATTTATGTGTAGTGTGTTCTCCACTGTGATATGGATGCCTGGCACTTGCACATACACCCCTTCATACCCGTGGGAAACAAGACTTGTGGTTTTGATGGTTGACGCAATAATTCATGTTCAATAGCCCTATTCCTACTGTTCTAATATTGATGGTTAACCACGAATACAGCGTTTTTTGTTTATCTTGGGAATGAAAAGGGATTTGATGGGCTCGCAATTTCAGACGAACTGAGACAAATAACGGTCTTTCCACTCTTGATATCAAATCAATCGATTACTACTTCCGGGTAAATCAGGGGGGTCCCAAAGACGATCGAAGCACACACACCTTAAGATACGTTCCTTTTGTACTGACGCACCATCCTCCCCCTTAAAAGGACGTCCATTTGAGCAATCTAACGTATTGCTATCGCGAAAAAATTATCTACCACAATGTTTTGCGGGTTCGATATTTCCCGCTCCAGATAGTACGTATGTTATCGCCTGGGTACCAAAGGCCGAAGGGCATTGACGGGGTAAGAAAAACTTTAAGCTGAATACCGATCTTAGAACAAGCCATTTTGATTGGTTGGCAACACAGGTTATATATCATTAAGAGCCAGTTAGAGATACGTTTAAGAAACTTGGTACATGTAAGTACCGGGTAAAACATTGAACCACTCATTTTTTTGGAGACATAAACCCCTTGACTAAAAACTAAGTTTTGTTCTCATGCTTACATGTACATCTCTAAAAAAAGTACAGAAAAAGAGTAAATTTTATATTTAGAAAATCTGGAAAAAACTGATAATCTACGCACTAGATAGTTTTAAGCTCATCGTGAGAATTGGTAGAAATAACCCCTGTACAAAAAACCAGATCAAATTGGTCATATGATTACCATAAATTTGTGCAGGTACTTGGGTTATTTAAATTTTATATGTATCAATTTGGTGTCATCACATCACAAGAAAACCATCTGTCTGACCTTTGCTCGTACTTCTTAATTTGACCTTCATTATTTCTCTGTGCAATTACAAAAATGTGCTACGCTACATGCCGATTTCATTGCAAATGACAAGAAACAACAGTTAGAAAAATTGTACCAATGTTTTTTCCCCACTGCAAAAAGGTTGTCTTCCCATGTTAAGTTACAAGAATTGTAATGAGCCAGTTAGGGGTCGTTATTCACAATCACATTTAATACATGCAGCAGAGAATACCCTTTGGTGGAATGTGGTAGCACGATTTCATTTTATGAGGTCAATACAGATTTGAGTTTGCCCTGATCTTGGAAGATACAAGGAAAAGCCAAGAGCAGCTGAGGTTGGGGTCAAACATGACTCATGTTTTCCAGTTTGAAACATAACCACATGGTGGAAGGGTATTGAAAGCTGGACAGGTTCCTTTAAATCCCTGCTATACTTCCAGTAGCAGCGAGCGAATGCGTGCGCAATACCGTATTTGAGCCAAATCAAGGTTATTGCTATGCTCGCGAGCGAAAAGCGTTGCTGCGACTGGAAGTATATATGGGCTTCATGTACGTGTTGTGCAATCAACAGAGCAGGACTTAAATTTTGGCGAGAGTCTGATAACTGAGAACGTCCATGCACCTGTGCGAAACCAATTAAGTTACTGCACAAAATAATTGTAATTGCCAAGTGCAAAAGTTTCTGGTAAGGAAAATAACAATGAGACCATTTATGTTATTTTACCACGTCCTGTAGTAGGATGTGTGTGTTATTGACCTTTATATATGTTTTAAAATTTACAACATATCTCCAAGTGAAAGGGAGTATGTTATTTGTTCAGGTGTATCAATTTCCGACTAACATTTTTCATGCACAGTGCGGTAAAACCGTGAACGCTTACAAAATAGTGCACAGCCAAAAAGTTGCATGCATTTGTGCATTGTGCTGCACATGGTTTTCGAACATGAGTCCACTCTCGCAAAGACTCCCCCAAACAATTCCACGACCAGAAACCAGTTAAGTCTCGTAAAATGCTAGAGTAGAAGTACACCACAAATTGATTAGAAGATAATCCAGACTCTCGCCAACTCCACATGAGAACCCAGATGGACTCTCAAGCTCTCCTGAGCAGGCGCGTAGCCAGCCCGGTGGTGTTCCGAGGGGGAAATTTACCGGGTAGGTGCAAAAAATGTCCCGATCACAAGCAAAAAACAATTTCAGACTAACCATTTTCATGAACAATGTGCAGGTAAAACCGTGAAAGCGTACATCTGACACAGACCAAAAAGTTGCAGCATTTGTGCATGTGGACGTTGCCCCCCACCCCCGGTTATTTTTCAAACATTGAGTCCACTCTCGTAAAGACTCCCCCAAACAATTCACGACCAGAATCCAGTTAAGTCTCGTAAAATGCTAGAGTAGAAGAGTAGAAGTTACACCACAAATGGATTAGAAGTACTCCAGACTCTTGCCAACTCCCCCATGAGAACCAGATGGACTCTCATAGCTCTGCTGAGCAGGCCGTAGCCAGCCGGTGGTTCCGAGGGGAAATTTCCCGTTAGGTGCAAACAAATGTCCCGATTCCACAAGCAAAAAAAAATAACCCAGTCGCAGGGCAAAAAGATCAAAGAAGGGCTGATTAAAGGGGCATTTCGTGATTCAGCACATTCTGTTTATTCATAGTCACTAGATATCCATAAAAAGCGTATCCCAAAGTTTGAGTGATCGGATATGCGGTTTGTTATGAGCAATTGCTTAATTCCCACGGTCCATAGGCTACTGTGCTGTTAATTTCTGCCGTGGACAGACACGAAAGAAAAAACAAAAGAAAAATTTACAAAATTGCGAATTTCTACAGATGCGGGATATTGGTCCGAGATTTGCACGTAAGATTTGGTTACAGTGGATTACTAAGGCTAACTAAACGGTTCAGATGGATTAAAAATCTCAACTTTTTTAGGAAGTCGGGTGGGAGAGGATGTGGATGACGAAATGCCCTTTAACAGGAATATCTGTGTTTTATTTCCCGAATTCCCCTCAAACAAAAACTTTTCATGAGGGGGCCAATCTTCCCAAGCGGACTGTTACGCCACTGCTCCTGAGACTCCACAAAATTCTACCCCTGGAAAAGAAGTGCACATGCAATGATGCAACCTGTGGAGCAATTCCCATACAGGGAAAGCTCTCTACTTGTCTTTTCTGTGAAAGCCTTTTCATCGTAACTCATTTATAATTGCTAAACACTAATAAAAAAACGACTGCTTTTCATATAGGTTCAATCATTCAAATTTGATCGATCATCCGCCGAGTGTGAAAAGCTTGAATATATCATGCATACTGTCTGTCATGGACTGCCATTACTATTAAAAAAAACAACAAAAAAACATGACCACCATTAATTATAAGCAAATGGTCCATCATTTGTTCCTCTGCTTACATTTTTACATGTAAATATCAAAGGTCAGTCAGTGCAGAAACTAGGCTGGGTAAACACACTAGCAACTAAATGATGAGCCCTCAATATTTTTATCTGGCACAAAATAGTTAAACTGAAAACAGCTGATAGCATTACACAAAACTCGCCTTGCAGAACTCTTGTACATTGCAAAAAGAAATGGTAATTTTAGAGTGATTATTTTTTCGTGCCAACTTGGGTATCCATTTGGACTTTGCGGTATTGCTCTTTTCACATACAGGTTGCTTCTGTTGCTTCTAATACTATATATTGATACACTGAAGACTTAATATATAATTGATTGGTCTATAATTAATAATTGGCTTGTTCTAGCGAGTGCACGGAAGGACATTAATTTTAATTCAGCAAAAATATTTCCTGTTTGCAGCGCAGGTATTTAGTTTCTTTCTCAAGAACACAGTTTGTTGACCTTGTATACCGTACCTGTTGAAAACAAAGGAAAGAAAAATGGACATGTAACAAATAACGGTACAGACCCATGAAAAGTGACCGTTTCAGATGGAATCATGCACTGAAAAGAAAAAAACTGAACCAAGGCGTTAACATTTGTATAGTCTCATTTGGTTTGGTTTGGGCATTGAACAGTGTAAATTACAATTTGAATCATGATAGGGGGGAATGGCCGGTACCTGATCATGGCATTTAATCTGTTCATTTCTTGGGAAATTGATGTGTAATTTTACTTTTAACCTTCGCCTGTTACAATTTGTATGCCTTAACATGAGTGTGGTCCACCCTTTTTTAAAAACTAAAAGGTCCGATGAAGCCCTCCGATAAAGAGGTAAAAGGCCATAAAATGACTAACAAAACAAGACAAACAGCCCTGATTGTTCATGGTCTTAGTATACAAGAGACCCTGGATTAAACCCTAAAAAGTAACAGGAGGATACAGCACCTGAATCGCAAACCCTTTCGGCCACTAACTCGTTAACAGTCCACCCCTGTATAGGTTCACAATCTTACCACTTACCTCGCTCAAATTAGAGAATAAAGGTATGATTTTGGGAACGGTACTCTCTTTACGACGAATTGAACCACAACCCAAGGCGATACCATTATTTTAAGTTGGAAGAACGAGCCGCGGACAAGAGTTCTTCCACGCAAAAATAATGGTTCCGCCCCGGTTTCAATTCGTCCGGAAAGAAGTACGGTTTCCCCAAATCTTTATTCGCATTCTTAACAGCTATCATCTTAAGTTCATCTTTAACCCAATGTCGTGAAATGCTTTAAACGCTTAAATCAACAAGAAAGGACTGCCAATGCACCCAGTGACAACAATCGAACAACCCGTTGAACTCAACGATCATATGCACTTCCAGACCCAACATTTGGCAGGCGCGCGGCGAACGTGAATCAAAACACGCGTATGACGCAGCGCTTCAACTAAAATAAAATCAATACGGCCAGCGCATTCTACCACCTGGTTCAAACGAATTGAAACCCGGGCATCACCAATGAATGCTATACATTTTCACAGCTGTTTAAGAATGGATATACAGCTAGCATTACTAGGAAACCATGATGCAGAAGAACTTATGCTATTTAAATAAAATGAATTACAAAAAAAACATTTACCTTGACAAAAGTATATTTGCACAGTGGCTTAACATTTATAATGGGGTCTCAGGCAAAAGTTGGGAAACTCTGATTTACATATAATGGGTTTTTCACATCTTGACTGGAAGACTTAAAGTGCACAAGGATTCCACATATCAGGTGTCCCCTAAAAAATCAAAAGTAATCATTTTTTGCCCTTATGTGAAGCTTTTCCTTAAAAAGATCCCCATCTGAAAGGGATTAAGCTGAGAAATGCTTCTTTGGTACAAAAAAATTTTGAAATTCTCTTTGTATATAGCAAATAGAACTTCCTTTCAGCGTATGTTTTTACATTGAACATAAGCAAAATCAAAATTAACCTTTTATCTCTTTTAAACACATCTGTATCAATAATACAAGGTAAAAGCTCTTGAGTGTCTAATCTATATAATTACTATTATGACACAATATTTTCTTTGCTTGCCTAAAATCTCTTCTCCTTGCACCTTTAACATACCAAAACCCCATCTGTAACAATTTTACAAACGTACAAACCGATTATGAGAGCTAAAAATGTGATTTGTAAGCCCAGAAAAAAAAATAAATAATCTATCAAAATGGCGCACATTTCGGTCACAACATCTAAACCAAGCATCCTTTAGTCGTAAGGATGAGAAAAATTAAGTGATAATGCACTTTAATGTGTGGAGTTAAGTCATTGTCCTCAGCTCCTCGTCTCTGTGATCATTTACTTATACCTGTTAATTCATAATTATGTATGTCTTTAGTGGAACCTGGAACTTAATTTTGATGTAACAATAGTAATTCACCTCAACTAATTTAAATACCGGCAACATTGTGCACATTATTATTCATTCAGTTTGTGCTCACTCATCCATTATGACGCTTTCAGTAACATCAAGAAAGTCAAGAAAACTGGCAAACCGCTTTTTGAATTCCTCCCTCATAAGTTAGTTGATCTTAAAGTTGCATTACTTGTAGATTAACTCTGGTGATGAATAAGCTTGGCCTCTTGGGCTTAAACAATAAAATTCAATACCCTGTGTTGGTTAGCGTGGAAGTACAGAGATTGTGATGGAACTAAAATTAATTTACTTGAAACACTATACAACTGGTACATAAATGGGACCCTTTTACAAAGTACATGATTTAGTTTCAAGTGTTGGTAACCCAAACAATTACAGATTTGTTTTTTAGGTGGGGTTAATGCGTAGGAAAACAGAGATAAAAGTCACAGAATTTCACGTTGACACGCGAACACACAGAAACAAGATTTTCTTTAAAAAAAAAGAAAATTAAAATAAAGAAAAATTTTTCTATTTTGTTGTCAATAATACAATAAAGAGTAAACTAGAATTTTCGCGGTTCTCGTCTCGGCTTTCGCGCTTGCTATAGTCAAAGAATATAAGCTGTGGGCCTGCCCCATGACCTTTGATCTCAACACGAGGGATCGCATGGTGCACCATAGACAAAAGTTTGGTTCCAGTTGAACTTCCAAGTTTTCAATGTAGATCAATGTGACATTTTATTAGCCCATTTTTCAACGTGACCTCACATACTTTGTACTACCTTTCATCAACATGAAACCTTTGACCTCACAACATTAAGGGATCCCATTGGTGCCCATGACGAAGTTTTGGTTCCAATTGACGTTAAACACTTTCATTGAGGTCAATTTTAAAAAAACTAACATTTGTGACACACACACACACATCCACACATACACACAGACTACACACCACAACGGATTGCTAGTGGTCCTGTCAGCTATAATAGCTGGCGGCCCACAATCAGTAATGTGTCTTATGTAGATGTTTAAAGAGAACTTTGTTATCCAGAGAATCATCCCCACGCTATCATTTCACTTTGAAACTCCAAATGAAAATTGAAAATTAAGAATACAGTAGAACACATCCGAATTCACCTTTTTAAACAACACAAACAGAAAAACTTGCCACACTAGTTACAGAATATCATGAATCACTTTTCTTTTAAGGGTAAAATTTGATACATTACCAAAAGGTTTTTATTTCTCAAACTATAAAGTTTTGTAAAACATCGGTGAACTGTGAAAACTATTCTAAAAAGGTTCTAAACCAGACCGGGTCCAAACCGTGCTTGGTTTGGATATGTTGCCTTAACCTTACCAAATGGTGGATTTCAAACTGAATTTAAAGCGAGGTTTAAAGGGGCCTTTTGTGACCCACAGCCCCGTCTCCCAATTTAAATTTTACCTCAAGAAATTGAGATTTTTATACCATCACAGTTGGGCCAAGTATTAGGATGTGTGCATAATCTTACATTCAATCTACAAACAAATAAAAAATTTTCCACAAAAAAATGGCAAGGCAACCGCACCCTCGTTTGAGTGAAAAAATAAAATAGTGACTAATATTACATTATCACAAATGAAGGTTGGTTTCGAATACAGTTTACACAGCATCCGATTGATGGTGGCAATCCAAGATTGGCTAATATTCCTAAGAGAGGGTGCAATATCAATTATGCACATTCATAAGGTGTGTTTCTATTGGGACCATTTACCGGAAAAGGAGACGGATAAGGATTAAATGTGCTCAATAGAAACTGACCTCCCTCACTATTTACCCGGCAAATCACCCGGCGAAATTTTCCTTCTCGAGGTAGGAAAATAGCGGTGTCACTTACCGGTAGACGCCAATAGAAACACCTCTAGCTCCTTCCGCGACATTGCTCAATGCAAGCGATGAAAGGAAAGTTGGATAATACCGCGTGATTATGATAGTCCCTACGTTGTGGGACTTGTATACTACTAGAGAGATGAGGGATATGATTCCGCCTGGATTCGGCGGTGCCCTCCTTGCTCTTACGTACATCCTTCTCTCCGCCGCTTGTACAACATCATGTCCCTTCGACCCCTTCTCTGACGTTCACGAAGATTTAACCCATCTAACCCATCATTTGCCCCTGAATTTTGGACTGTAAAATGTCCAAAAATTGACATCAATCCTCTATCGCAAATCCCCCATATTTTTGTTGAAAAAGTCACCCCAAGGCTTTGCTTGACCTCAGTGTAACGACCTTTTGTGGCCGCAAAGTTTTAAATGTGGAGTTGATCTAGAGCAGCCAGGTAGTATTTACCGTTAACATTGCCCAATAGAACTGACCGTTATCCCCTCCACCTTTTCCTTGCTCTTCCCGGTAAGAGATTTCCCGGGAAAAGGCATGAGCGCAATAGAATCACGCTTATAGAATGGGATACAAAATAAGAGCCCCATGTTGATAGTTTCATATGGCTTTTACTTATTTACGTTCAGAACCTGCAACGCCAACTCAAAGGAGTTCCAAGTATCATTTCAATAGTCATGTGCAGTTCCATTAATTACAAAACCATGGTTCTTTGTAATGTCTATTTGCTCAAGAACAGAAGTTTCTTTTTCAGAACTCTCAGCAGCTCTTGGTACCCGGCTACTGGTTGTTTATAACAGACATTTCCATTAGAAGCCCTTCCCTACTACGATAACACTGCAACTCAAACATTGCCGTTCACATTGTGTGATCATTCACAGGGGTTATCTTTTAAACTTTCAATCATTACTCTATATTGATTTATTAATAAAATAGCCCATCAGACTGTTAGTGCAGACAAAAAGTCGCCTGAGTCATCAGAATTATTACCTAGGTTTGTTATGGGTCACTGTATTTTAACAGTGTCGTAATGATCCATGGTTTTAATTTGATTATTTTTTTCCTTGTTTAGGTTTGAAAAGACTGAGCGTTTGCCCAAACAGATGAAGCAATGGTAACAAACTATTGCTGATCAATGTTATGTAAAATAAAATATCAGAGTAGTATCGTGCATAACAATCCTTAAGGAAGAAGCTGAGGAAAGGGGAACTACCTTGTATTGCCTCATTACTCATTTCTTTCCGTCACTGAGAAGTGCTATTATGAAATCTTTGCAGATTGAGGATTGTAAAATTTGTAAAATATTGCTGTAGAAAGCAATAACATTTTTCTTTCTGGGTGTAAAAAAAAATAACACTTTATAGTAGAGGTGGGCTCTAGAGGGTCTATTTGGGTCTAGTTTTCAATCACTTCAGAACACCAGGCTAGAAATGAACTTTTAAATGATGCTTATCCCATTTTCGAAGAAAAAAACTTAAAAAGTGCGAAAAACAGGGTGCCAACAACGAAAATAACAAAAATGGCCGTCAAATTGGCCAAAAATCTATTTTTGACATAACTTAAAGTTTTTTGTTTATAAAAAACACCTTCATTTTGTGGCAATACCCACGTTTTTGGGCTACCAGGAATCATTCTATGCAACTTCCATCTCATTATGACTTTTCGTTTTCTGGATAATGGCAGTTTTTAGCTTAAATTGGACTGCGAGGGCGCTTTCCATAAAGTACATATAATATCCAAAAGTTTTAATTTTAACTGGTGGCCATCATCAGAATGTAGATTCATCATTTCTGAAGATTAGAGCTTTTAACGCTTACCCATTTTCCTGCGGCATCAATTTAAAAATTTGATGAAAACACTCTCATTGGAATATACAGGGTCAACGAACTTCTTTCATGTGGGTTTTCAAATGGAGGGCTATTTTTTATGACATTAAAACACTACAGTTTTAAAACCGCAAACACTACTTAAGAGAAGTCAAATTTTCAGCATGTGTTCAAAAAATACTCTCTTCTACTTTGGATTGTTAAATCGCCATTATCACTCGGATCGCATTTATGGAAAAGCGCCCTTAGAGTTCAATTGTTAAGCACAATGGCATTTCAGAGGAAACGACAAGGCGATGGATTAGATGAAAGTTGTATAGCATGATTCCTAATAACCAAAAACTGGTATTGCCACCAAATTAAGCAAATTGACAAAAAATAATGGAGTTATGCTCAAAAATCAAATTTTTGACAATTTGGTGGCCATTATGGATTTTTTGATGGGGCACCGGTTTCGGCACTTTCATTTTTCTCAAAAGTGGGATAACGGTGATTAAAGTCATCAAATGAGCCCGTGTTCGAAGTGATCTGAAAAACTTTACCTTCTATAGCCCACCTCTATTTATAGAAAAATGGGTTCAATAAATTGTTGCCATCAATTTCAAACTCTGCTCTTGCACCGCTGAAGTCTTAAATATCATTTGTTTTCCTAAAAGTGTGGTAGAACTACATAGCAATGCAAAATATTCCAATCAGTTTCTTGTAACTAAAATCTTTCAACTTGCACCTGTGTGATCAGTACCTCATGACCTTTGCAATTGCCATTTTGGTTGAGAATTTCTGCACATAAATTGTTTTTTCTTTACTTTGCGAAACATAATCATAAAGCTTGTGCTGAAAACACAAATTGCACTCATGTAGATTGAAACTCATCCGCCTGGATCGGGATCCTAACACTTTTTGGGATTGAAAATTCCCGGTCCCGTTGGGGAAAAAGTGATCCCCGTGAGAATTGGTGTTTGAGTTGAAAATTATGGTTCAGGAAAAGTGTGTCAATTTATATTCAGGTGTTTTGTCTCACTTCTGTGGATTGGTAAAAAGAGGTGGGTTGGTCATAAGTTGTAAGCTTCAAATGATATTCCGAGGCTGCCTGCATTTCAGTGCGTGAAGGTGGTAACCTACTCATTTGGGTGTTGGCTTTGAATATTTTTTTAGTTTGTTGAATAGTTTTTTATCTGTTGTATCCGCATCTAAATATGGTTTAGCATCTGAGCATGTGATTTTTGGTTCCAGAGTGGTGGTAGGATGGGGTGTATACTAATTGAACCTAGTGATTCTAATGAAGGGTGGTTTTGTCATTACATTGAAGCTATTTACACATAGGCCCCTAGTGGTGCTCAGAGCCAAACTAGTCATCATCAAAGTGCATTTCAAATTGCTTTTATGAGTGATATTGTCAGGGTTTGAGTAGAGTAATATTGAAGTTCATGAATCAAAACTTTTTTTTGGTAAAAAATTGCGTCGTTTGCGAGATAATAAGCAGTTAAAAAAGAGATGAAATGGCGCCCTCGTATCGAGTCTCGATGTTGTGGGACGGAATTGCAAAAAAAGTGATATAATGAAATAATGAAGAAGAGGTAACCAACAAAATTTTTTTCTATTAAGAGGGACACTTAGTAAGATAATTTTGATACCAAAAATAATTGACCTTGTGTTTCTAGACTGAAAAAATACGAAAAATAATAAATAAGTCGTCCAACCACATTTTGTGAGGGTTTGTTTTTTTAAGTTCACGAAACAATAACAATATAAATGCCGCAAAACATGTCAACCAATCAAATATTAGGCAAACTAATATTTCATCAACCAAGAAATCCTGGTTTGAATACATTATATGATTTTGTGAGGTTTTTATTTTTGGATTCCTCAATTTGTGGTGGGACGGAAGCAATTGTTTGGGGACGGAACACCACATGGAGGGCCTGAATTTTGCGGTTATCAGGATTTTATAAATTTTTATGTAATTTAAACTATCTCAGATTTTTGAGAGACAGAACGGTATCACTCTCACTCTGGGCCCTAAATCATTGAAAAAAATATCACCTAGATTGAAAAACTTATACATTCTTTGAGCACTCAACCGTATGGTGATGATGTAGACCCAAAATGTGATCAAGATATGCTGGAACATCAGAAATGCTTCAGTGTCTTTTTTTTTATCAGAAAAATTGATGGGGTAAAGGGGATTGGCGTCCATTAGTTTATAACAGAAGGGTTTCAGGGGTGGTGGTGAATGATTGGTACCATAACCAATGTTAGGCCAAGGCCAAGTCTGTCTGGGGGGTTTAGAAGTGGCCCAGGGAAACAGGCGAATGCGAGTACATGTATGACCCTCAGTATGTTCTTGGAAGATTTCACCTCCCCTTCCAGTTGGGCAAGACAGCTGTTAATAAAGTGCTTGGTTTTTGAAATAATCTGTTTAAATTCACTGAAATGAAAGGGGAATTACTAATTAACTGCGATAAACAATACATCGTCTTATACTAGTTAGAAAACAAGCACATAGCAAGCACATAACAAACTGATGACAGCAAGCTAAGCAAGGCTATAAAATAACCAAGCATTGAGCAACAATAGAACCACTTGAGGGCACTCAAGTGAAGAACTTAGCTTTAAAGGGGCTTGTTTATCAAAGTGGTTTTTTTAGAAAATATTTTCTTTTTTGTTTGAGTGCTTTCGGAATCTTTATAGCTTGGTTCTGGTTTGAATTTAGCTTGTCTTGGAATAAGTTTATTGTGTTGTATTGTTAATTCCCCTTTCAACCAGAGGATTAGAGGACAGACATTTTTTCACAATAAAGCATTTATGTTAGCAGTTAGAGGTCCAATGCGTACTTCATGTAGTACTGGGAGCAAGTGGGACATTAAATAAGGCAAATCCACTTTCAAATTTACAATGTACAAAGATTTAACCCCTTGTCTACCTGAGCCATTTTGTAAACAAAAGCTCCCAAAAGGGGGGGGGGGGGGGTAGGTGATTCCATTTACTAAACATCAGATTCCTGTAAATTTGATACCAAATGATAGCTTAGAGTTTCTTCTTTCCATTGGTACCAAATAAGTACAACTCCCCATTATGACGTCACTATGAGGTCATATCTTGAGGAAAGTCCGAAAATGCTGAATATAGGGGGAATGGAACGAAAATTGGTTGGAAAAAAGTAAATTCGCATTTTAGCGACGCAAAAACTTCTTATAGCACTAAAATGCTACTATTATATATAACTAATAATTTCAATCAAATAGAGTCAAAAAACCGCATGAAAATCTGATGATTCTAACTTTTTGGCGAAAAATTAAAAAATTGAATCTCTCAGGTGTGTCTATGGAAATTGGGACAGTTTTGCTGACATGCGGAACTTTATGACGTCATGTGATGTTAATGATAGGAATGTTGGTATCCTTTTGGTATCAATGGAAAGAGGAGGACCTAGCTATCTATTGGAACCTAAATCAAGTGTCTGTGCTATGCCTGTGTTTGCTAGGTGTTGGTACTTCTCTCCCGAACAAGGGGGGGGGGTGGTTGCCCCCCCCCCCCAATTATCACTTGGGATCACCCTGTATCCTACCTGCTACCGGGGTGGATGTTTGTTTTGGGATGTTAAAAGGAGCGGAACATGTCAATTGTCAATTGAATAAATAATTTGGCACCAAAAAGGGGTGTTTTATTAAGTCCTGTCAAATTAAAGAAAATTTCAAAATTCAATTATCTTTGGTAACCATGGTAACAGATTGTTTTAAAAGTAAGAATCTCCTGTTACTTGGTTGAAATAATGAAACTAATGTAGTATATTTCACTTAAAGTTGTTTCAGACAATTTGTCCAAGTTTTGACACTTGTACAATAACCAATAGTAATGCGGACAAAATTCGTCCCACACATTCAGTCCCACCACATTGACCAATTTTTTTAAAACCTGGTATGTGAATGTGGCGGAGTCTCTTTTTCTTCTTTCCATGGTAATAGTAGGATAGTTGGACTATATATCAGTGTTAAAAATTTAATTCAAATCCTGTAATTTGATAAAAATTATACAAAGTTCGGTGTTCACAATTTTGTGTATAGCTATCGTTCCTCCCACCACATTCATTAAATTTGCGTGGCCATGGAAACACTCTACATCCTTTGCGTCTTTTTGTTGTTTGTATATGTAGGGTATAACTGACTGTTCTCACAGACATTAATTAGGATCCTTTAAAAACAACAACTAGGGAGATGCAACTGAAAAAAGTGCTTTCAAATTCCGTCCCGCCACAAAACGGTATTTTTGTCTCTGACCTAGTGTGTAGTGTGTTGACTGTATTATGGTAATGTAGGTTCTATTTATGTGCAGAGTTACTTTAAATACATACCCTTTCATCATACATAAATTCAATTGGATTGAACATAACTGGGAAATGGAGTTGATTGAGGAGATAGTCAAAAGCTCTTGCTCGTCTGAAATGGGCCATACCGTAATATAGGTATATGAAAACAGTTGTTTTGATTTATTAAAATTATTTTTTTTTTTGAATTAAAGTACTGACAAACAAGTAACAAATCAGTCATAAATGTTTTGCACTAAAATGCATTTTAAATCATGTGTGCTACAAAACATAAAATGCTCCATGCATTTATTAAAGTAATAACATGATATTTTTTTAATGTGAACTATGAAAGAGATATGGATCCATCAAAAAGATGTAAGTTATACTAAAGAAGGCCCCATCTGCAATACAAGAGGACTCGTATAATAATAAGGAAATGTGGATTTCACCAGAAATTAATGTTGCAATCTCACACCACAGAAAGGTTTCTTTATTGGTACCGTACAGCCGCTAATTATTGGCCATTAGCATGGTCACAAGAAGGCAGCAGGTGTGATTCCATCCCCACCCTATGCCAATAACTTGACAGTATGAGGGGGGGACAAGCATGCATGAATCAAATAGGTGCACCCACATACTGGATTCAACTGGTGCTACTCTACAAGTTGACCAGCTGGCCAGAAGCATGACAAATTGAAATATATGACCGTTACATAAAATAACCTACTACTAGAGTGGCTATAGAGGGCTCATATTTGGGTCATAGTATCAGATCACTTCGAACACAGGCTAAAATGATGACTTCATAATGCTTATCCCATTTTCGAAGAAAAAAAAATTAAAAAGTGCAAAAACCGGGGGCCCCAACGAAAAACAAGATGGCCGCCAAATTGGCCAAAATCATGTTTTTGACCATAACTCGATAAGCTTGTGTTTAATCAACTTCATTTTGTGGCAATACCCATGTTTTGGCATGCAAGGAATCATTCTATGCAACTTCCATCCCCCACCCGGAATTTTCGTTTTATCGATATGGCAGTTTTAGCCTAAAATGGACTGCGAGGGCGCTTTCCAAAAAAGTACATATAGTATGAAAAGTTTTAAATTTTAACTGGGCCATCATCAGAATTGTTGATGCATCATTTTCTGAAGATTAGAGCTGTGTAACACTTACCATTTTCCTGTGGCATCGATTTAAAATTTGACAAAAAACACTCTCATTGGAATATACAGGGGTCAACGAACTTTCTTAGGTGTGGGTTTAAATGGAGGGCATTTTTATGACATTAAATAGCCTATAGTTTTAAAAACCGCAAAAACACGCCAAGTCAAAAATTTACAGCAAGTGTTCATAATCATACTCTCTTCAACATTTTGAATGTTAAAATCACCATTTCCAATCGGATGCGCATTTATGGGAAAGCGCCCTCAGAGCTAATTTTAAGCAAAAAAGGAAAAAAAACGAAGGCTTATGGTGAGGTGCAAGTGTAGCATGATCCTAAATACCCCAAAAAAATGGGTATGGCCACCAAAATTAAGCAAAATTGAAAAAACCCCATAATTTGAGTTATGGCTCAAAATCAAATTTTGGACAATTTTGGCGGCCATTTTGGATTTTTTCGATGGGGCACCCTGGTTTTCGCACTTTTTTTTTTTTTTCCAATTTTTTTTTTTTTTTTTTCTCGAAAGTGGGATCAGAGTGATTAAAGTCATCAAATGAGCCTGTGTTCGAAGTGATCTGAAACATTGACCTTCTATAGCCCACCTCTACTACTACCACAGCAGAGATGCCCTGATGATACAAGACATGGCAGCTTGACACGTGTTTTCTTCTTCCCTGTACCCTTATTTGGACTTGGAATCTCTTTTTCAGTATCAACACAACAACATCAGCCATTATGACCGATGCTTGACTCCCTGAGTCTACATCAAGGAGGTTATGTGCAGATCAATTTTGTTGATAAAGTAATTGCAGAATAAATTACATAAGAGCTGTGTCAATATTTTATATGTGCAGGAATGATTAAGCATGTTGTGTTTAGTGGACTATGTTAACATGCATGCCTGGAAAAAGTGGGGAATTTGGGGATGACATTCCCGGGAAATCTTGCTCTGTGGAGGGAAATTTTAGATCTTTAAATAAAGAAATACATAAGAATTGAAGGGAAATTTCGAAATCTTGGAGGGAAATTTCGTACTCTTAGAGGGAAATTTGGATTGTATTTCCAGCCCTGTTCATGTTTAGCAGCGGGATTGGTATGCACTGAGCAGTGAACAGTCAAGGACAGTTCTGTTTTAGTACATGCACAAAATGCATCACACCAGTGTCATAATGGGAAGCTGTGTATGGTGGGAAAATGGGCAGAATGGCAAACATACCAACATACCAAACTCACAACAAATACAGGGAGAGGTTAAAATGTCAAATGTGTCATATTTAGGTCATGGACAAGTATGGTGCAGTGTGCAGTATTGATCAGGGCCAACCAACCAGCAGCACTGTCAGCTGATGTGAATAATTTGCTGCATTTAGGTATGAACTAGGGCTGTGGGTGTACGGAAAAAGTGCTGTGTCCCAGTTTGCTACTGAAGCAGGCCAAGTAGAACAGGTTCTTATTTTTATAGCATAAATATTATTCTCCATATGGGGTCATTGAAATTTGCCCTAGAAATTGAGACTATATGAGAGCTCCCAGGGAGCAAGCTGAAACACAGCCAAAAATTAAAAGCATTCATTAACTTTAAAAACAGAGGCCAAGATGTAAAATGGCAATAATTACGCATAGAAAAAATTCAAATCTAATGCCAATCAAATTAAAAGTAACATATTAGCATTCATTAGTTTTTGAAGAAAAAAAGGAAGAGTGCCTTTTTATTTTATATCAGAAAACGGGTGAAAATATCCCAATTTTACTGGCTCTGCATTTGAAGATGATGTAACTTTATGATATAGGCCCCCCTATTCAAAGGAAATTATTAATTATTTGGCAATATATTCATATCAATACCCATGGGATGGGATATGGATTCAGAACTACACCCCTGGGTACATGTATGTACCCCAGTCTAGCCAAAAAGATGTTTGGCTTGACTATTCAATTTGGTAGGCCAATATTAATTTCACCGGTATTCACTCTGTGGGGCTTGCATCAAAATGGATTGAAAAATCTATGTAGAATTTGTGGAAACGTTTACAAAGGGGATATTAAATAAAAGGTCATTCCACCAAGATTAAAAGTCTATACAATTAGATTGGGCCATCCACCTTTAAATTGTACAAGCAAGACCCTAATATATTTGCTTAAATTTCAATATAAAACATATAGGATGAATTTCGTATCTGCTCCTATACGAAATAAGAAATTTCACAATTTTTATACCAAATAACTATTTATCAATTTAATCCTTTCAGATGGGGATATTTTTGATAGAAAGCTATACATTGGAGAAAATCAGTACTTTCGATTTTTTAAGGGGCACCTGATATGTGAAATCTGGTTTGCATCTTTAAATTGTAAACACAAGCACCCTGAATGCTTTCTACACAACCCAGTCCAATTCTGGAATAAATTAAGGATTTGGTACTCTCGCCATGCAAATTGCAAATGCAAGCACCCTGGATGCATGTTAAACAGAAAATATGGTACCCAGTCGTGATCCTGATTTTGCATCTCCCCCAGTCAATGACATCGCCGATAGGTTCTAATCATGTGCTCTAGTTATCCAGAATTATGCATTTTTTCTTCTTCCCCCCTCCTTTGATAGTGAAGAAAATACATAAAAAAGGGCGAATGGGGCCGGGAATGATTGAGTCTTAGCATAATGGATGCCGAGGTTTACTGGAGTTCATCTTGTTCATGCCTCAGGGGTGTGGGTTTATTATGCGAGAGCTCCACCGCAGATGAACGGAATAAGGAACAGATAAATGAAACACCCACGCGTCTCTTCTCCATAGACGATAAATTTGCTCCGTTTTAATTTTTACTGTTTACCTATGTGACTTTTATTGTAAAGGGAGATGGAGCTTTGCAAATTGTGAATATTTTCGGAGTTTTAAAAAAGGGATGGGACAAAAATGTATTGCAAGTGCGACGTTTTAAGTGGGCAAGGTTTTTTCAAAGAGTGTTCATGTTGGCAGTCGTTTATCGAATGTGCTCGCAAAGATTGACACTGTTTAGTATTATATTTTGGTGCCCGTCATATTTAGTCATTTAGTGATGCGCGTCTGCATCTACCATACCATCATGTGCGTATGTGTAGTTATGTACCAGGCGTGCTGAAAGAATGGTAATCAATTTTGATGTTTTGCTATTTGGCTCTCAAATATTTAGCTGCTTCATTAGAATTTCACTTTGGTATAAAAATTATTTGGTAATTTAGTTTAGCTTGTAGCATCATAAGGGGAAAGAAGTCTGAAAAAATATTTCTCAAATGAGTCTTGATATGAGACAAATACAAGATGTACAATGCCAAAATCTGTGTTTGAGAGTGAATGGGGGGGATCCATGTTGACGATTGATAGTGCCCAAGGATCGCCTAGTGCAGGGTTAGAATTTCGTTGCAGAGTACGAGAATCGCTGTGATTCTCTAAAATGAATTTCACAGGAATCGTTTAATTCGCTAATTCGTACTAAAGTTTATGAGAATCAACAATGATTCAAGGAAATCAATTTACGAGAATAATTTTTTGGATTTTTGCAGAAATTCTAGCCCTGTAGTGCCCAGTTTAATTCATCAGATTATAATTTGTTTTATTTCAAGAGTTAAGCAATAAATCTCCAACCAACAATCCTTTTGTTGTAATTTCTAGTTTACTATACTTTATTCACCATAAGATGAAACATGACCTTTGGTAAAGTATATGGAGATAACACTAGGGAAGGGGCCATGGTCATAATGCAAACCTAAGAGTAAATAGTAGCAATAGTGTTTTTTTTTGGCACACTTTATGAACTTGGGCGGCCTTTCCTCGACAAAATGTGTAGATAGCAAGTGGCAAAAGAATGGGGTCATGTTCCACCTTATACTGAACAGGGTATAGTTGACTTCTTGATATGTAAACTCCTCCTTTAAAGGTTCAACGAGAGGATTTTTGGAGACACCCCAAATATTGTGTCATAATAGTAATTTCATATAGATTTGACACTCAATAGATTTCTTACCTTGAATTTGACTACAGAAATGTCTTAAAATAGAGAAAAAGGGTGATATTGATTCGGTTATATTTCAATATACATGTAATACATAAGCTGAATTTTGTATTTGCTCCTATACGAAATTACAAATTTCACAATTTTTGTACCAAAGAAACATTTCTCAGCCTAATCCTTTTAGATGGGGATATTATTGATGGAAAGCTTTATATCAGAGCAAAAATCAGTACTTTCGATTTTTTAGGGGTACCTGATATATGAAATCTCTTGTTGCACCTTTAAAGTTCCAAGGTAGATATACATGCAGTCATCTGCTATTGTTGTTGTCATGGCCTGGATATCAAAAGGTCTCATGTGTTGTAGACAGATCTACCAGCTGTTACCCATGCACACTCAAAAGTCAACAGTGCCCATCGGCCATGTTTCTTCATGTTTCGTGGTAAGCCAGTAGAGTCTCTTGTTTCTTTCCAAAAGGTGGACAGTGCCAGGGCTTGACCCCTACCTATCAGCCATTATGCAGAATGGGAGGTATCAGTTGGCGCGTGCCACACTGGCATAGAAACCTAGGAGGCATTGGGTTATGAAGTACCGTGATCACGCTTACACCTACAATCATTAATAGCAGTTTGGTCATGTCCACTCTTGGGTTTTGCCACACCAACTTATTTTAAGCCAGTAACGGTCAAGTTATACCGTACAATAGTTGTGACGCCAGATATTGGGATACTTTGTCTTGTCTGAAATATGAAGTAACAATGCGTGCGTATACTCAGTGCCACCTTTCAGTTGCAGTTTGCTTGTGATTTGCCTAACTGCACGCTGAAAGTCTGTACAATGTATACGCGCGCGTCGCTACTTCATACTTCGAGCTGGACAGAGTATAGATAGCCAAGATTCCAGTGGCATAACCAAAGGGAAAGGGCAGCTCCCCCCCAGAAACCTTTCTCCTCCCCCCCCCCCCCAAGGAATTAGTGCTTTTCTGCACATATGCACCAATATAACCGGTGGGATGCTCTATGTGCATGTATGTTATGCAGAGATATTGAATTCTAACTGTGATACCCTGGAACTGCCATTCTAATACTTTTGTCAACTTCAGGAGGAAATTAAAAATGTGAAGAAAATAATTTTTGAAGGAACAAATTTTTCCCCCTCCGTAATTGTCAAATTTTAGAAACGCCCACATTTTGTGGCCAACACTTCCTGCAAACTGAAACTTTTTGCAAAATTTGTGGAGAACTAAAAAGTTTTGGTTTCCCCCCTTGAAATATCCAAAAAATCATGAAATGTGCACTTTGACTGACATTCAGTGTTGACATTTTATATATTCAAAATAAGCTTTTAAAATGTATTTCTTGGATTTAAGATAAATGGTATTTTAACATTTACTGGCGTATATCAATCGCCACCATATGTGCAGTTAGGACTGTTAGGGACCCTAAAAACAAGTCTGCATATTGCCAGAAGTCCCTGCTTACAATCTCCAAACCAAACTGTAAAGACTTGGCCATTTTACGCTAATCCAAGGGCACAAGAAACACACTAGACTTGAATCAAGACTAACTCAAACAAAAACACAACAAGCTGTACTGTGTATCAGTAGCCTGGGGTCATTACTCATCAGCTGATTGTCTGATCGTCATAATTCTGCCTAGAGACAGCCATGACCAATGCATGGACAATGCCTACCGTGATGGACACAGTGACTCAGGATTACTGCACTGAACACTGACTAATGAGGCCACAGAAAGGTGTTGCAGATAATTATTTTTTCAAAACAATATTTTAGTGGAAATTTGTTTTGATTTTGTGGTAGGCTATTTATAGAGAGACTTGTTTTGGTCATGGTTAATGAATATACCTAATAATAGCTTGTTGTGATTAGTGGTAAATTTTAACCATTATTCCTCTTGATCAGGTTTTGTTATAATGTATCGACAATTTACTTAAGGTTTTCCGTTTCATTTTTTTTATCTCTAGATTATATTTTAAAAGAAAATTTAATAACTAATAAATTTTGTAATAGTTTGCTTACATTTTTGTTTTGTTAAGGCATGCCTGGAAAAAGTGGGGAATTGGGAATCACAATCCCAGGAAATTTGGAAATTTAGAAGGGAATTTTGCAATCTTGGAGGGAAATTTTTCAATCTTGGAGGGAAATTTGGATTGCATTCCTGGGAAATTGGGCATTTTTTCCAGCCCTGTTTTAGGCAGCCAAAGCATAGTTAAACGACCATGGTCTGAGCCTTGTCCCCAGAACCCAAGTGGTCAAATTTTGGTGTCTGAAGAAAGCTACTATTCTCATTTCCCCTCTGAAATTTTAGGGCGAAAGGATGTTTGGTTTGGAAGTTACGAGTGAAAACGTGCACCATTTTGGTTGACCAATATTAATTTTACACAGTACTCCTACATGTATAGGGCTTACAAAATCATGCTGTAGCTCGCACATCAAAACGGATTAAAACGCCAGCACAAAATTTTACAAATGGGGTTTTGGGGTCAAGGCCATTCTATCAAGATGAAAACTAAATACTTAAATCATCAATTATCATAACAAATGTGTGAATGTTTTTTTTGTGTGTGTGTGTGTGTGCATAATGCTTTAGCATTGTATCTTGATTTCTTGGCTGCCAAAAAAAAAAAAAAAAAAAAAAAATAAATAAATGGGAATTCATGGTATACTACATGTACAAGCAATCAAACTCACAATAATGCATCATACACACCCAAGCACTGGAGAGTCTACGGTTTGGAACACCGGTTAAACGGAATAATTTTATCAGTGGCAGAGGATTTGCCATCTTACGACAACATCGTAACCCAAATTCTATTCCCCTGTGGGCTCTGCTACTCCGGTTGCTGTCTGGTTCCGTCTGCAAACGTGCGTCGAGTCGTCGTATGGCGAACTGCTCTACCGGAAGCAGCTTATCCGATTTATCCTTTCTCTGGTTGACTGCCGTAATTGGTAGCCTAGTTAAGCACCAATAAAGTGTTTTGTTTGCCCTCCATTAAGACTGATTTTGCATAGTAAAATAGAGTTTGGGGATAATGTTGACTTTTGAATTTGAAGTGTGCTTGTTTATTCATTTATTTTCATCAGTTAAAGGCACCATCAGTGATTTACTTAAGGTGGGTCCCCTGAATGGTTTAAGAGTGATTAAATAGGAATTAAAAATCATTCTTGTCAATAGTAAAACAAATGAAAACCAATGATAGGTATTTTTGTCTAAAGATTGCATGATTCATGATGGTTTTTAGCTGTCAGACGTAAAATAACGAAATACAGCATATTTTTCATATTTTTATATTTTTTAATTTTCATTTCTAAACCCTACATCCTATTTCCATTTCTTTGCAAAGCTGAGTAACTTTCACATGATTTCCTTTCTGCGCGTATTGTGAACCTTTTCTTAAAGGGGGATGGCCCGATGTAAGGATATGAAGTTTTCATCTTGAGAGATTGGCCTTCACTCCAAAACCCCATCTGTAAAGTTTCGCGCCGATATTTCAATCCGTTTTGATGAGAGAGCTAAAAACACGATTTTTGTTTATAGAGTACTGTGTAAAATTAATATTGGTCGAACCAAAATGGGGCACATTTTCGCTCATAACTTCCAAACCAAACATCTTTTAGCTCTAAGATTTCACCGGTAAATGAGAAAATAGTGCTTTCTCTTACCAAATGTTGACACTTACCGGTAACATCTGGGGCTTCTGGGGACGAGGCTATTAGCGATCGGGCCATGGACCTTTAGATACGGGATTTTTTCCCAAGAATCTGTTAAGGTCGTGTTTTTTTTTGGGGGGGAATGCCCATATCTTAAGTTATGAATATATGATACCCACAGCAGGGAAATCATGTAAAATTTCCTTTCCTGGTGTAAATGTTTGTCTTCAAGACAAAACATTTGATTAAGTTGGCAAAAAACAGGTCTGGAAATTGACTGAAAAACCTGGAAAGACTTAAAATGGAGAGTAAAAATAGGTTTAGGATCAAAATTAGCTAGAAAATTTTAGACAAATGATAGTTATCACTCTTTTTTACCACAGCAAACAAACCTCTGTTGTAGGCCTTGACTGATTGCAATTTTTGCATTTGGGATATTTTTGTCCCCGCCGAACGAAGTTCGGGAGGGGACTATAAAATGGGCTCCGTCCGGGTGTCCGTATGTCCGTATGTCCGTATGTCCGTATGTCCGTGATAAAAATGTTCACCCTGGAACATTTGGGCATATCTTTTTTTCTGGATGAGCTAGAGTAGCCAAACTTTGGTATATTGTAGGAGGGGATACCCCCTACTCACCAGGTAATTCATTCCCCCGGGTCCTCCCCTGGGTCTGTCAGGGGGTAGGGGGAAAACGGTCAAGGGAAAAAGGTCAATATTGCACAGAAAATGTCAACATTGGGTACAACCTTATCTGGAGTTTCCTTAGGGCTTAGTATGATAACTTGTGGAAAAAGCCGGTTTGATGATTTTCCAACATATTAAATTTTGGGTGTAAAATATGCTAATTAAGTATCTAATTTGCATAATTTATTAATTTTTTCCCGCAAGGCTTGTGTTCAACTTTTCTGGAGTTCTGTAAAGTGTATGATGATGTAACTTGGTGGAAGGAAGCGGGCTGAGGAGTTCTCGACCATGATTAGATTTTGGTCGAATTTTTTTAGTTCTGGTTGTTACACGTGGGTCATTCTTTTGGTTGCCAGCCTGTTTACATTTCTTGAAAATGTGAAAATACGTAAAATTCAATGTTTCGCATCCTCTTCTCTTCCAACCCTCGTATGGGTCCCAAATTTAAAATGTGGTTACATGATTTTTTCAAAAATAGTTGTTGCCAAATTGAGTAAATTATCATATTATTATTATTATTAATTTAATGAATTTTCATAGGATTTTTGCATGATGAATTTTAAGATTTCTTGAGTCATTTTCTTGAGTAACCATTTTTTTTTTTTTTTCCAAGTTATTTTTGGCGATCTAGTGATGGCCAAAATTAAGGGTGGACTGGTGCAGTTTTAGTTGTCACTTAGTGATTGCGATATTCGGGCGGAGACATATTTCACGCATCGCGTAAATACGAGTTCGCCTTGTTAAAATTTAAAACCTACTGTGGGCATACAAACCATTACCTGTTTGCTCAACGAAACCTTGTCCAACTGAATAATGACAAGTTACAAAACAAAATAAAACCTGCAATTGATATCCTATTCTCATTTAAGGGGATCATGGTGAAGGCACTATGATGCGCAGGCCCTTATAGTTATAACATTAATTTTGTAATCCCAGATTTTTTGTTTGTGTCTGACTACCAGTGCATGATACAGCTATTAAATTGTGCAGGCATTTGCTTGTGGACAATGTGTGTCATGACATTTGGCTGACCCTTTGGTCTAATTATTGCAATGTGATTAGAAAATGGAGTGGTAAGAATAGAAAGGCTGAGTGAGTGGGTTGTACAACACAGAATATCTGGGTTGAGAGTTATTGTTTTGATCAGTTTCATTTTGGTTTTATTTTCATTCCATATTAGGGAAGTTTGAGTTTGTATAGTGGAATTTCAAATAGTGATATTAAACTGGGCCATGAAGAGATTTTGACCATAGCCTTGTCTCCTGACTTGCCTAAAAGTAGTTTCATCAAATTCTTATTGAGTAGTTTTATTTTCAGGTTGTAAGACTTCAGAAAATTTGGCCACAAAAAAAAAAACCCCTAGAACGCAGCGTTTGGCCTCTGGGACAAAGGCTGGATCAATTTTCATGAAATTAATGATATGCCCATTTACATCCCTGTTATTTGTAAGCGATCCAAACTTCAAATTTTTACTTTTCCCATAGACTTGCATGATTTAAAAAGCGACAACATACTTTTTAATTGTTTTGGCTACCTAAATCTCAATAAGCAAAGTCGGTGACCCTCTTTTTTTATTTCAGATTCTTAATTAGAACCATTATGTGAATTCTGGAGAATTCTATCGAGTTGTACACAAACATGTCAAATCCCTTAACATCGAGTGTAGTTAAAGGTGCAAAGAGATTTTGAGGCACCCAAATATTGTGTCAGTATAGTAATTTCATATAGAATAGACACTCGGATTTCTTACCTTGTATTTTGCTACAGAAATGTCTTAAAAGAGAAAAAAGGTGATTTTGGTTTGCTTATATTTCAATATAAAACATGGGCTGAATTTCGTATTTGCTCCTATATGAAATTAGAAATTTCACAATTTTTGTACCAAAGAAACATTTCTCAGCTTAATCCTTTCAGAAGGAGATATTTTTGATGGAAAGCTTTACATCAGGGCAAAAATCAGTACTTTTAAATTTTTTAGGGATACCTGATATGTGAAATCTCTCGTTGCACCTTTAAGTGATGAGCTCCTTCTTTGACACATGATGGCATTGCTCTCTCTGTGGGCCGTGCATGTATATTTACATATTTGCATCTGGGAAAGCTGCATATTGTTATTACAGTGTCCGAATCGCTTGGCCGAGTTAGTCAAACATTTATCATTAAGTGCGCTCCGGAACTAGGGGACATTACATCCGGCTGAAGATGCTGCTTGATACGATTACCCAATACATTATAGTGATATTTTAATAATTAGAATTGCAAATAATGATGATGGTATTTGCTGTTGTCATTAGACCATGGACGGGCAATTAAGCAGAAAATATTGGATTTCATTATCAAGGATTAGAAAGCGATCACTGCTGGGCCCCTAAAATAATAGTTTGTTGTCCATACGTGTAATATTTTCACCGGGTTGTCCAGTTGGAATTATTTTTTTTTGAAATGGTGCTCTCTTTACATTGAATTGAACCCGTCAATATACCATTATTTTGAGTGGAAGAACTGAACAAGGTCATAAATAATGGTGTATTGCCGGGCTGAAATCGACGTAGAGGGAGCACCGCTTGCAAAAAATCGTACAGTTTTTCTCTAAGTTAATCTCAAAGTGAGAGCAAAGCAGGGATTACTGTTTTAAAAGATAACAAGCTTCACTCAAAATTTTATTAATTAAAATCATTTATAAAAGAGGTACCATTAAATGGTTTGTGAGGTAATAGAGATGTTGATTCAGGTTTAAATACTGTCATATTAGGTTTGTTTAAATTTTTGATAAAAATTAAAAAAAAAAAAAAACAGGACAGCCCGCATGTTCGTTCAGATGACAAACAAAACAATGATTTCTCACTCTTCACATTTTTTGTTAAAAAAAATATGCATTATTTTTTAAATTAGTTTTGGTTTAAGCTTACCATGCATAGATTTTCTTCTTTTTTTTTAACCTTCTGTACATGTAGGTGTCAGTGGCAGTGGCGGAATTGTCAATTTGGGGCAGAAGAGCATTTTACATCTTATGGGGCTTTGTGGTCTTGCGCATTATTGGCACACCTTTTCAGAACATCGAGCAAACATGGCATGAAAAAGTGGGAAATTCTGGAAGCTCTTTCCCTGTAAATTTTGGTATTTGGAGGGAAATTTTGGAATTTGAGGGAAATTGTCTTATTGTACACAGAAACATCAACATTTTGGAAAATTTGGCAGCTGGCTTCCTGGGAAATATATTTTTTCATGCCCTGCTAGCAAATGACGAAAAACCAGATTTGTTTTGGCATTATGCAAGGTTACCCCTAATTTGATGCAGTGGCATTACTGAACATTTAACACTTCCGTGGTTAAATTGAAAATTTGGTTGATGCTGTCCAAACCTTTTTTCAAGGAGGGGGGGGTGGGGCTGGAATCAGTTTGGTTATAATGGTATTAACCAAATTTGATCTTTTTTATGATAATTTTTTGTGTTTTCATGATATGGATTTTGGTGTCAATTCATTCCAACATTGCTGCAGGATGTTTTGTTTATTTTTTCTAAAGGCATAACATTTTTAAAGAGCCTGGAATTTTAACAACCGATTTCCCCCCAACCTCGCTTCCTGATAAACGGTCCCAGGTATGCACGGCTTGTGTGGATGGAGGGACCTGAATGGAACTTACATAATGGCACAAATTATCCCAAGCCCCTTTTTTTTTGGGTCAAATATTAGATCATCAAGACTAACAGTTCTTTTGTCTGTTAGTCGGTTCCATTCAAATTGTGTCCAGATTCCAATTCCCAACGATTTCTATGGCTTCTCTGAATGAATAATACAAGTAAACAAAGAAGTTGTTTGTAACCGGACCCCAGATGCCATATCATCACTCTCTTTTATTTTTGCTTCTATTGTCTCTACGTAAAAACACTCAATTAAATAGGCCAAGTTATTGTTCTCAAGTGGATGTTTAGTTTTGTGTTGATATGGACATGATGGCACTGGGCAGGGTCATACAAGGTTTATTCTATGGAATTCCTAGTATTGTCATCGTACTTGGGGTCCATTTTCTGTATAAGAGGGATAATGTGTGTAACACTGCCTCATTTAAAGGTCCCTGGTGTGATCGCTAATGACCTCGTCCCCAGGGACCTCCAGATTTTACCCGGGCAGTTGACAAATAATTTTTGATATCGGATTCGACTCAGAAAGGTACTATTTTTTCTCATCTACCCCTTGAAAACTTTGGGAGTTAAAGGATGTTTGGTTTGGAGGTTATGAGGGGGGGGGGGCGAGAATATGCCCCTCTTGGTTTCGACCATATTTAATTTACAGAGTACGTCTATGAGGATGACAAAACTAACGTTTTTTAGCGCTCACTTGTCAAAACGAGTGAAATAATCGTCGCAAAACGCTTGCAGATGGTGTTTTTGGGTGAAAGGCCATTCTATCAAGATGAGAAATTGTTAAACCTTAAAGGGGTTGTTCCATGTAATGTTGTAGTGTGTTGCTCTACTTTATATGAAGAGCCTGGCCTTGCACTACAGCCCTCAAATACTTTGGGAAACAAACTTGCGGTTTTTGATGGTGTCGCGATAATGCATTTTGCAAGCCTAGTCAATACTGTGCTAATCAAGTGGTTATCCACTAAAACGGTGGTTTTCAGCCTAATCAATAGATAGGCTTATGCCATCGAGTAAGAAGATGGTCTGTCAAGGGGCATCCACTAAAATATAAACTAGTCTTTGTATCTTTGTTAAATCTTGTAAAAATCACAGTTATGCAAGTTATTGCTGTGCTTTCTATGAACAATTTTTTGAAATTTTACAGGTCAAATTGTTTTTTTTTGGGGTATTTTGTGTATGTTTGCCCTGATTTCCAAGGTGACCATTCGAGGCATTTTTTTCATGCAGCAGCACTTGTCCTAGCTGCTACGTTGTAATGTTAGCCTTGATAATTGCATTTGCCGCCTATGGTTTTTACTGGGTTGTCATGGTGGGCTGCCAAGTACATGTTGCCTAGCTAGTTAGGTCCATGGACTTTTTGGCAAGGACCACCTCCCATGTCTCTTGTATAACAAGCTCAGTATCTGGTCAGACAGATGTGCATTTAGCAATATGCGTGGACCAGTAGTTTTACAATGGATATAGTATAATATAATGTACATTTCTTACATTTAAAAATGGTTTAGATTTCTTCAAAATGTAACTTGTAATTTTCCATAATAAGCCCAGTGCTTGCACCCAATCAAATTTCTGCTCCTTTTTTCTGCAGATCAGATAGTATTATCTTCTACCCCTATAAAAATCCAAATATTTCTCCAATTTAACATAAATGTCTGAATTTCTTGGATCCACAAACCTTCCTCAGGGTGTTGTGTGTGTTGGGTATTGTGTGTCCATGTCTGTATCCCAGTGCCTGTCTTTGTCTGTGCATGTGGTAGGTGGTGTGCCTATGTGTGTGTGTTGTAAACAGATGTCAAAAAAAATAAGAATTAACATTGAACAAATCTGTTGCTCAGAGCAAGACCAAGAAAAAATATTGTATGTATATGTACGTGTCTATGTATGTGGGTGTGTGTGTATGTATGCGTGTGGTGTGGTATGTATGCGTGTGTGTGTGCGTGGTTGTGCGTGCACGCCCACATACATGGTGTGTGTGTGTATATGTATATAAAAAGCTGACCAGCATTACATTAATAAGTTAATGTCCAAGTAAAGAATGCCTTAAGAACTTATCTACATTAGTAACGGCATTCCTTTGGACATTAACTTTGTTATATGATTATATGTGTAATGTTTCTAGTATTAGCTAATTTCGCTAATTAACTAATTAGAGGATTGAAAGTGATCCTTTGTGCGAACATTAGCTTTTTGTTAACAGAATAAAAAACGAATGTATAGCAAGATTGAATGCTTAAGTTAATAGTGTTTCAGACATGTTATATTGATTTTATAGTGTTTAAAAAAGATTAAATGTTTGTTTTTATGTCTGTGGTCATTTCGGGTAAAGTGTTGTAATTTGTTTCTATCCTGCCCAAACTCTTGAGCCATTTTACAACCAAAATTAGGTAGAAGAACCCTTGAGTCCATGCAGGGTGCTTAACAGATGGGCCAATTAAGTGGACAACTTCAAAAATCGATGAATTTGTTTTCAGAATCGCAGAAAAATTGCTATAACCACCCATCTTGGTCAGAAGATCAACTGCCCAAACACCAGTACCTGGAGTTAACAGATGGGATTCAACGGTCACATGCATTGAAACGAAATTCAGTTGGAAAAATCACTCAACTGCTGACACACTGACCCATATGGGGGTGCAGATTGGGTCAAAGCTCATGTGTGCTGATTAAAGGGGCATTTGTCAGTGAGGGTAAAGTTATATAATTGTTTCTCTTCTGCCCTAAACAGTTTGAGCCAATTGCAGCCTGAGTTTGCGTCAGAAGAGCCACTGACTCAGGGGTGTGTCAGAGAATGACACCCATTGAACCCTATATGACCTTTAACGCATCATACCAACGTGCTACCCATTTGGATCAACAAGAGAGAGACAAGACTTGTGGTTCGAGAACCACCGTGTTCTTAATTACCATCATTTTTTGTACAATTCAATGTGTTTATCATACGTATTTTCCATTGTAAGTCAAAAATAAGGGTCTGCCCAAAATATCTGTCCTCGTTTAATACCATCACTTGATAGGCTCTACATCATTGATGCTCTGGTTGTTTATATCTTAGGATTGAAATGGATTCCAAGGGCTCAAATTTCAGGACGACAATGAGAAAAATACGTGTCATCTGATATCCAAAATGATACTACTTCCGGGTAAATCAGGGGGGCCAAATGACTATCGGAAACGCACCTTTAAATCAAGTCATTCTCTTTCAGGGAAAAAAAAAACACAAAATAGCTCTTAGTTTGACTTAAAGTTACAAAATAATGGCTTGTATAATTGTGTAAAGTCAAATACAGAATTTCAAAGGGAAAAAAGAAAATAAGAATCAACATCAATTCAAAATATGATCAAATCTATTGGTCAAAGTATGGTTTGTTGGCCACTCAGCATGCATGGGTAGTATAGTAACCACGTTGTGTTTGCGCTAGCAACCAAAGTAGTTGTAGCAGCTCATGAAAACCTATCCCCTACGTTTTCAATCTGCGGATAAAGCTTTCGCGGCGGACTGTCGTCTCTGGATTCCAGTAGATGCTTTGGCTTCAAACGCCTTATCACTTTACCCACAGTGCATCTTGAGGGCCCAGAGTCACAAACCAGCAACCAACGAGAATCAGACGTTTGAAAGGGTGAATGATGACACAGAGAAAGGCTATCCACTGTGTTGAGGTGTGCGTCGCTCATATCCTCTTTTATTAGCACAACAGAATGCCGATGTAATCGATCATCACCCCTTTGTGCAAGTGGAATAGTCAAGGTCACTCAAATCAGTAAGAAATGGGTCAGTTATCGGGGTCGTCGGACAGGTTTAGCTGAAACGCACATGGATGCATGAGTAGGACATGCATCAGACATGCCACAAAGCAAGCGTGCTGGCAGGGCAGGGGTAGGTTGATTAACACACAGTAGGCCTGACACTGTGTGACCTGATATGGGCAATGTGGAGAGAGATGAAATCACTGCTTACTGGCCTCAAATCACAACATGCCTTAAGGAAAATAATTACAGGAGCAATTGATGAATATCCTCAAGGAACAGGTAGCCCTAAAATAATCCCTCGTTTGGCTTGTGAGTACACCAAGGCTTGACGAACACATTACTTAAGTGCTGGTGGGAGGTGAGAAATGTGGAAAATAGTGATTACAAATAAGTGTGGTGTTTTCAATTTGTGCAAATAATCGGAACATGATCCTCAAGGATTTAGAGTGAGGTGCTTAGAAAGTGGGTCATTCTACCCATCTTCTATTTTCTTTCTCAGTTCACACAACTCCCAGTTTCCCCTTTTACGACCAATTTTCAGTGTATGACCATGTCGCCCATCATCTGAGATTTGTATCAGGAATGCAAGACTTCCAAAAATTTCTGGATTTCCGGAAAATTCGCCATATAATTCTGGAAATGTAAAACAAAACGAAAAAAACAAACAAAAATATTTTAATTTATGGACTTGGGTGATGTTATTTCAGCATATTAAACCATATCCATTTTTTGGAAGATGGATACCCCTTTAACTCTTACCAATGCCTACTGTAGCCTTTTGTTGGGATGATTCCTGCATGAAAGTTTAGCATCACGCGCAAGCGTTTTGGCCGCTTGGGCAATGGCCGGGATCGATTTCCAGGAAATCAATGATATGCCCACTTGCATCCCTGTTCCTGTGTGTATCTGTGTACTTTTAAGTGATAAAATAATACTTCTTAAATGTGGGCGATAGGTTGACAAACACCCTACAACCTTGGCCCCCTACTTTACCCATCAAAATTGAGATATTGGTATTGGAAGAAAGTTCATATTTCTTATTACCCCAGTGAACTTAAAAGATCCAGGAAATGTTTGCGTTTGATGTTATGAACAAAAACGTCCAAATGTTGTCGACAGCACTAGATCACACACACTGACCTGTGCAGTGAGCCAGTTTGGTACACATTAACGCTTCTACTTATTATAAAGTGATGAAGCAAACTTTGAAAAAAGAAATGAATGGGTTATGAAGTTCATTTGAATAATTAGGGAAAGCAGTCATGATAAATAAAGGTGCTCTTCCAAAAAGGATCAGTTTGTATACACATTTTAATTAAACAACCCGAATGATAATTATATTAATTGTACTCAATGTTGGTTTTCAAGGCAAGTTTTTGGGTCACCCAAGCTAAGCTTATCATTTGTAATGACAAGAAAAATAAAATGTGTATAAAAGTGCTCAAACAAAAACAATAGTTTTTTTTTTTTTTTTTTTTGAAATGTTTGCGTTTGATGTTATGAACAAAAACGTCCAAATGTTGTCGACAGCACTAGATCACACACACTGACCTGTGCAGTGAGCCAGTTTGGTACACATTAACGCTTCTACTTATTATAAAGTGATGAAGCAAACTTTGAAAAAAGAAATGAATGGGTTATGAAGTTCATTTGAATAATTAGGGAAAGCAGTCATGATAAATAAAGGTGCTCTTCCAAAAAGGATCAGTTTGGTACACATTAACGCTTCTACTTATTATAAAGTGATGAAGCAAACTTTGAAAAAAGAAATGAATGGGTTATGAAGTTCATTTGAATAATTAGGGAAAGCAGTCATGATAAATAAAGGTGCTCTTCCAAAAAGGATCAGTTTGTATACACATTTTAATTAAACAACCCGAATGATAATTATATTAATTGTACTCAATGTTGGTTTTCAAGGCAAGTTTTTGGGTCACCCAAGCTAAGCTTATCATTTGTAATGACAAGAAAAATAAAATGTGTATTTTTTTTTTTTTTTTTTTTTCTCTGCCGCACTCTACGAGTCTTGTAATAACTGGATCAAGTTGGCATTATCCAACAAATGTTAATGCAAGTGTCTTCTTACTAGACCAAGAAACCTTTGCTTTGGTGTGTGTCTGCACCATGACAAGAACTTGGGGATTTCGCAGTGAAGTTGCAGTAAAAGCATGCACAGGGGGACTTGCAGACTACCAAAAGAAAAGAAATTATCTAGATTATCTAGGTTTGTAGGTATCATGGGACGAGCATTAAACAAAAGGATGTTGAGTGAGATCCGAGGCTTGCAATCGGGATTCATAACACTAATTGCGCGTTTGTCTGGCTAAAAAAACACAAGCGACGTTACTTGTTAGTCAATTATGTAGAAAGGCTTGCGATACAGTTTTGTCAAGCGCATTTTGTGGAAGTGCTTCCAAGTAACGCAAAATCTCTTGGTGTAATTAGTGTCTATGGCTGCTATGTCTGGTTGTGTTTTAGCAGTGTGGGCTATTACATGTTTAAATAGAAGTTAATTTTTGTGGGTTAGGTTGACATTTTGGCCTTTCAATGTATGCATGTATTTACAAAACAAAACATGACTTTGCCAGAGTTCGTGTGAGCATACTTGATCATGGTCCGATTTTTCATGTTTTCTCCCTCACATGGAAGCATGTCAACAAAAACATGATTACAAGAAGCAAGAATGTGTACTAAATTGGCCCATAGTGTGTTAATTAATATGCTCAACCACATTTTGAGACCTTTTTGTTTTGTAAAATCAAAAGTAAATATACAGGGGTAGTGAGAAAAATTAACTTTCTTCTGATTCCAAAATCAAAATTTTGATGGAGTAAAGTCAGGTCGCCCACCTGACCGATCAGGGCAGCCACTCAAACTTTCTAATAAAGTCCTCAATATGATGTATCAGCACTTAACCCAAAATTGTGAAAGCAAAATTGGATAAAAATTTTGCAAACGGCCAGGAATTGTAATGGAAGAGTGTACTTTTAGTTTTCCAAATTTTGGGTATTCGTATATTGTGTTTCAGTTTCATGGCACTCTTGTTGCTCTAATTCCAAGAATATCTTGTTGCATTTGTTTTGTTCCAAAAGTCACTTATGTACTTTTAGTTTCAAATTTGAGGGACTGATTTGAAAGGTAACCAGGGTTTCACAAAGTTTTTTCTTCCCTAGGAGCATGGTTTTGAGCTTGACGTTTCCTACGTACACTTAAGGTTCAGGGCTCGCGATAGCTTGTATCGCTTAGCAGTTTGCTACACATTTTCTGCCATTTGCTATGCAATTTTAAGATTGTGTAGCAATGTTTCCCCATACGTTTACTCTATCAAGATGATCAAAGCAATAGTTGTTGCAAAAATTGCTACACAAATAAAAATCCTTAGCGCAAACCCTGTACAGGTTTATTAAAAATCAGATTCCATTGTGTTAAAATGTTAAGTGTCCAGATGTACCATTTTAATAAATTTGCATTTGGAACTGCTCAGAACCTTCTTGGTTTGAACAGGCGGGTGACACTGTGTAAAATGGCCCATAGGACAATTTCGATATCGATAGAGATAGCGCCACCATTTCGAGAAGCTTACATTAATTATTTATGCATCAAACGTATTAATATGTAAACCGGGGTATGCCGTTGGTAAACAGCGCCACGTACGAACTGAGGAACCTCTAAGTACAATTTTCATGCAGATCCGTGTGCAGTACGCATCCATCCATGATCGAGTGTCCTATCCCGATATTTAGGATCCCTGGTATGAACCTTAAAAGCTTCATGGGAATTATTTTCACCTTTCTATCTCGCCTTATGCTCCCATAACCGTGGTCGTGGGGCGGCCGCCCACTGATGACATCTTGACAATTTCACTCCCACCTGCGATCCTCCACAGCCCTCTGGGTGTTGCAAAATCCAGACCGTACATTCTTTGATGTTAATCTCCCATCTTTTGCTGACCTCTTCTTGAACCCTCGACTGTGCCTTCTACCTCACTACTTTTTCTATAAACGACTGACCTTATTTCCCCAATTCTATCATTATTTGCTCACTAGTGGTGCGCCCGCTCCGGCACTTTGAGCAAACCTGAAGGTAAACCAGCCACAGAAACTAAGGTTTGTGTTTGAGGGGGACGTAGATAATGTTGCGTAGATCTTCTATAAAACTACAAAAATTAAAGTCAGACAATACACAATGAAATCATCAACAAAATTATCAAACATTGTCAAGTATCTGGATCTAAGACAAACACGCCAAGCCAATAACTACTCTCCTTCCACTTCTATCGTCTCTCTGATCCTGCTTTATTGGTATTATAGACAGCCGTAAGCTTTAGCCTTAATTGCTGCAAGATGGATGGACGGACGGAAGGTATGTGGTCGTTTTGCCACTCACCATGTACTATCAAATGTGCTTGTCGTATAGTGCGGAATCTTGTGAATATCGAATGGTTTTTTACCAAATGAAATGGTTGTAGACCAAGATCCTTTGAAGTAGCGTAGCTAGCAAATGCAGTCCTCATTTCTCAGTTTCCGGGGGGGGGGGGGGGGGGGCTGGAATCTAAATAGTGCAAATATTGTGAAAGGTAGGTAGTCTTGACGCATGCTTAATTTCAGATGCGTCAAAGTTTATGCACATCAATGCACGGAGGTAGAGAAAAGGAGTATAGGACTGTAGTGGTGAATCTGGAATATTTGTAAAAATTCCTGGGACATCTAACAATGTATGCCCGCTTTCCCCACCAACAAAACGGCACGGTTGGATTTCTAGCACAGTTCATGCAAAGAGGTACGCACATCATGTCATAAGGGATTATGACAACACTAATACACAAGATACATTGGAAGTCTTACCTTGCAGAAAATCACGAGGAGTTGATGCTGACACACAGTGAATCTGACTCTGTAGAAACTTAAAACTTGTGCAAAGTTGAAAGAGTTGAAAGAGAGATAATATTGAGAATGATTGCACATTTTTGCTTAAATAGAGTGATAAATGATTCAGTTTGGCATCTGTTCTACAAACCTATTGGTTTTGATTAAAGTAAAAATTAGCTAGAGATCTGCCCACAGAATGTGAGCCATGCTCTACTAAATACCGGGCAATAAAGATTGATTGTCACATGTTGGGGCCACTCTAGATGGATTTTGGACACCCTTTTGTATCAAATTGCAGAAAAGAAATATGGCTAAGTGGGAATTGGCATCCACAGGGTATTGGTGGGAAGGAAATAATTAGCCATTTAAAAGGGAAGGGGGGTAGGGGTGGTGGTAATATCATGGTGGCCTTTCCCTTTACACTGATGGTAGTGACCTAGAAATTGAACTTTTTCTTTGCATTTTGACACATTTTCCAGAAAAACCTAACAAAAACATAATTATAAAGGAGAGTTTTAAACACAACTTTCTTTCTCCATAACTGATCCATCAGCTGGATGTTATTTCCCCCTGCCTTCCCTGTTGCTCCTTTCATTTGAATCCAGTTGTTCCTTTTCCGTGTCCTTAAACTTTCCCTTGAATTCTCCTCTTTGCATCTAGTACTTTGTGTTCCCATTCCAGGGTTTGGATGTTTTTGCCACAGTTTTTAAACAAACAATAGGTTGACTTGGTAAAACACTTTTTTACCAGATTTTGCCTCTGTTTTTGGTTAGGTTGTTTATGCGTAAATGACCTGTATTCTTCCAATGGCCTGCCTTCAATTTGTGAGCAAAAATTGAAGAAATTTCTTATTTTTTGAAAATGTGTAAGTGCCGCTTAAAATTAAGGCTGTGCTCAGTACTATTTTATTTATTTAAAAGGAACAAAAATTCCCTCCAATTATCAAAAATTCTAGGAATGTGGTTCCCAAATCCCGTTTTTCGGGCATGGTGGTGCACAGGGTACAAATATGGCGATTGTAAACGAACCAAACCCACATGAAATTTGGGGAGACAAAAGAATTTTGCTGAAATCGTTAAAACATTAACCCCCCGAGGTCTACTACTTTCTTACATTATCTCTGATTGGATCATTCTATGATTAAGCCATGACATAATCTCTAAGGAACAATCAAAATGTTCAAACCTTGAAGATTTTCTTTCATGTCTCTTTAAATTGGTCATAAAATATATCTTAATTTCCAATGGACAACCAATACAATGGGTAGGGTAGATTCGGGGACTAACATAAAGGTGCTGAAAATAGAAGGCTATAGCCCTTCAATAACTACTTCCAGAAATAAAAATAAAACCTATACTGAGGCTATAGTTTGGCTAATTTTTTTCAAAACCAGAATACTTATAATTTAGAGGATATTTATAATCCTTCTGCTTGAACTTTATTTCTTGAATTCAAAAAGCAAAATTTCTCATTAGATCCAGTGAGAGAAATTTTGAACATTGAACAAGTACCCTATATGTATGCAGTAGTTAAACAAATTTAAGAGAGAAAGATGCAAGTAAGAAAAAAAAATGGAGCCTATTTTTACGATTTTTTTTTCCCCCCCCCCCCGGGCCTGCTCCATGATGATAGTCTCCCGACTGAGACAAGTTCGCTAACCGCACCATGCATAATGCGCATGGTGTGAACGAGGCGACGTGCACTATTCGGGCAGTGGCAGGATACAATCTGGTCTCGGATGATGGTCTTGAGCTAAGTTCTTTGCCCAGTGGAGGAGAGATGTGAAAGTCAATGTTTTTGCGTTATATTTAGGAATTATGACATTATTTGGAATGTACTTGTTTTGTGTATGGTACGTGTAGAGTTGTAGACTGTCTTTTGACAAGATTGATAAAATTTGTTTGAGTTCGTGTCTGCAGTAAACAAAGTCATAGTTAACTGACAGTTAAATACAATGTAATTGTAGTTTGTTTGCAACCATGTTGATGGCCACCCATAATTGTGTGTGATAAATGACCACTTATGATGAGAAGTCTCTCAATAACCCTTCGTACTGAAGAGACTATAGTGGGATTTACACAAATAGGGGAGAGGAGGGACATTTCTTATTTTGAGTCGTAGCGAGAAACGGAAGAGTTAGATGTGCATTGCATGTGATATACGTGTCTAATCGGTACAAATATAGCAACTGTGGAGTCCCAGTGTGAATTTCAATGAAGTATTTAGAAATATCAGGACCTCTGGAGGTAATAACTCTTGCATGTTCTCGAAGAAAATTCTGTCAATGCCCGATTTGTTCAAAATGTCCCGTCTTCAGGTCAGGCATTCAATCTCAGACCCAAAGTAAATTAAGTGATTTCTTTTTTTGTTGGAGTAATGTAAATAAATCAAGATGAATCTTGAAATCATAATAAAACAAGCTATTGTTACTCCATGGGTCTATGACATTTTGAAAATAACAAAGCGTGAGCGAATGCGTCGTGATTTTTTTCCTTTGCTCTGTCACGTAAGTTTACATTGTCAAGTGGTTGGTTAATTACCGGACATCAATCACTTTTGATCAGCTTTTATAAGTAATGGCCATTCAAGGCTTCGTTACAATTTGATGACGCGGCCACTGCCAATCTCCCAATGCAGTCATTGGGTGCTCGGCGGACTCTTCAATTATCACCATGGGCAAACGTAGACGATAAGCCACGTCTAAATTGACATTTTAACCACCTTCCCTCGTCTATATATGTAACATAGCAGCGGACTGTTTTTTTTTTTCAAATTTTTCCTTTGTGGGTTTACATGGTAACGGTGCATGTGCGTGGGTTAGACAGAGGTTCAACGGCAGTTCATTTCGTTTAATTTTGTAGTAGCTTGTTTATCAGGAGCTTTTTTTACCTTATTGGCTAAAATAGTAGCATTTTTGTAGTGATTGTTATAGATTTCTGCAACTTGGTGCCTGTTTGACAGGTGTGATCGATGTATACAACTTTGATTGACATAAAGCATTTAGTTTGTTGAAGGGGAGTAATTCATTTTATTTTTAGCCTATAATATAGTCTATTGTCATCACGTAGCAAAGTAAAGTAGGAAACCCAATGTTCTCTCATAAACTATTCCGTGATGGTCCAATTCTTTTGAAACTCGCAGGTATGCAAGTAATGAACATTTCTTTGAAAAGTTATGTTGTGGATTTTGAAAATTCGAACAGATGTTGCGTTTTGGGGCATTTTGTTCGTCCTTTTGTGTTTTTGGCATGAATGTGTTGGCAGGCAAAGATTATGATGAATGGTTGGTGTCCTACAATGTAGATGCATGCTGTGTGAAAGCTGAAAGCCATGCATTATCTATGCTGGCCTAGAGAGGCATTGCATTTGCAGCCTAGTCTGATAACCACTTGGCAGTAAATTTCATGCTTATCTAGGTAGATGATAGTTATGTTATTGCCCAAAGAGTAGTTTGTTATTTGTTTTCCCACACACATCGTCTAAGTGTCTAATGTTCCATGTGCCTTGTACCATGTGTACTTTACACTCATTCCCAGTTGCTCCTGAACATAGTGCTTAGATTATGCAAGTCTCATTCACAAATGCAATGTTCACACATGGTTCAAAAGCGCACTATAATAATTGTAATAATGCTTGAACTTTAACCTTGCACTGGTTAACTTGAAACAGCCCAAATTCTCTCACTTCAACCAATCAATAATAAGTGGCAGTAGAACACACAGCTACCTAAGAAAGCATATTTAGCCCATCCCACAATGCATCAGTTTTGGTACATTTCACATCAATAATCCCATGCATGATCCCGGCATGTGATCACCAAAAAATCCCATTTTTAATACATAAAAACTCGACCTTTTTCGTCACCCATTCCTGCACACAAAACACTAATACTTTAAAAACATTTAATAATGAAAGGTTTTGTCCTCCTTAAACTTCTTTACACTGCCCTAAATTACTAACATATGTTTAGTACAGAACATTATAGGCACATTGCAATGTATTGGGATTAGTTCAAAACACCCTCTGCTTACTAGGAAGCAAGGTTAAATGCAACCACTGTGTATTTTCTTGGGAACTTTGCATGATTACATCTAACCTTCTAGCTTGTCACATATTATTGAATGTGAAATTGTTTTGCTTTTTCAATATTTTTTATGGGCATTAAAAGTGTTAAAACCTAGTCTGGTATTATAAATGGTGGTTTAAATTAGGCCCAAGTTGCCAGTGTCGATGGTGACAACGGTTGTAGGTTAGTCGAGTTATATGGATATGTACAGGGGAGTAAAAAGATTACACTCGTGGGTTTGAATTTTCTACAGCAGTGAAAAATCTACCAAAGATAGCCACTATTACCTATAAAATAGGTTATTTCACCTACTAGAGAAAATTTTGAATTTAGAGTTTTGAACTTTGCATTGCCGAGTTTTATGCTAAACTTAAGATAGGTACCCATTTTCCACTCTGTCCACGGAAACACTGGAAGGTGGCCAGAGACTTGGATGAGTCTACACAAGTAAATCATGGCATTCTTTGCTTGCTTGATTACCTTTGTGTAAACCTCATCAGATAAAATGTCTCAACCTAACACTATTCCAGTATTCTGAAATCAAAAACAAATTATGGAATTTTACACCCAAATTGAAAGCATTACTTCATATAAATTTCCGAAATTGTTCACATATATTTGGCGGGGACACTGGAGTGCAAGATGTAGCAATCATGTGCAATACCGTCGGTTGACCAAATATTTTCCACCGACTTTTCATAATCTGATGGCGGGGTGGCTACTTTGGGCATCAAATTTGAACAATTACACACATCAACGTCCATCTGTTTTTCTCTTGCATCTCAATCCTGTCCTCTCCCTTACTCTCTTTTCCTACTCTTTAACTTGCTTTCCACTTTCATGCTTTACCGCTAGTTAAGCTTATTTCCTGGTCAGACCCATGGGGAGGGGACAATGCATCCCCTTCCCCCAGCCAGTTACGCTCTGTCATTGGACTATTTTTAGACATATTATAAACAACCGTTGGTTGGTAAGGATTAGGAATGTTTACTTAAGAACACAAAATACAAAAGATGTTAAGCCAGTTAGATACAGTTTACTCAATGCTTGTGCTGTGACGTTGAGAATTGTATAACCCGATGGTCAATATGGTTTTTGCGGCTTTCCGTTTTAATTACCATATCTGCAATATGCGAAGGAAAGGTAAAAACTCAGATTGTTACCAATGACAGTGGATTATAATGAACTATTGTTTTCAGTATAAAAAATAATTTCTAACCTGTCAATATTTTTAATATTTTTCTGAAATCGAGGTAGTAGTGTAAATCTTTTGACTCACCCTGTATTGTAATTTGGATTAGTTGCCATCTTTACACGACTCTGTTATCAACACCACAAGTTATGTTGACGGTTGACAAAACACAGGAGATTGCCTTGGGCAGGTAAAATTGCACCAACAGAGGTTGGACCATGGACAATTTTATAATGTAGTCTTAACATTGACAATAAATGTTATTGAAAGTGAAACTAATGTTTGGTTAAGTACGGGGGGGGGGGGGGGTGGGTTCCAACACAAAATGACCAGACAGTGGACGGCCACAGACATCGGTCCCATTTTCAGGCCTTCTGGTATATCACTGACCCCTTTTTTCATGCCAATTTTGGTAGCAATGGTGTTTTTTTCAAAAATTTTCTGAATGGAAATTTGATTGGAAAATTAGCCGCATTCCTCAATCTGGAGACCAAAATTGTCCAAATTGCTTAAAATGTCAAAATTTTTGCAGTGAAAATGGCAAATTTGGGTTAAATTTGGCCGTAAATTTAGCATTCTGATAAGGCTATGGGTCCCTTTTTTGGCACACAATGGTATAGCTCTGGGTCCTACTTCCAGAGTCGTGGGGGCCCGTCCACCAAACCAAAGTTGGGACCCCCCCGGGGGTTAATATGGTAAGGGAACAAATAAGAGAATGAAGAAGTTAGGAATTACTCCCCATAAAAGGGTGTGTAAAAAGATTCACACACAAATTGACAAAATCCCTGATGCGGTCCACATGGAGCATGTCTTAACCGATGGAAATCTCGACGACTTAAAGATATATACAGCAAATATTGCTGTTCCTGAAGTGAAAAGCAAAATAAACAGGTTTTCCATAACAACAAATATGATTAAAGTCATTGCCATTAAATTGCCCATATTTGTGGTTTCAGGTAAGTTAAACAGTACATTAGTACACTGTAATGTCATAAAAGGTTACATATGATTGGCATGTCTGCCTATGTCACTTGAAGGTAATTGTAAGTGAAAATTAATTTTAAAAAAAATACTAAGCCCAGTTAATGGGTATATTTTTGTGAGTTCACCAATCATAATAATTTAAAGTACGTATGACATGAAGTATTAAGTAAGTTACCATTTACTATTGCAATGATTTAAAAGGCGCATTGGTATATCATACACATAACATTTTGGCGGTTCATTTCAGGGGTGAATGAATACTCTGGTATGCATTAAAGGATGTTGTAAAAACACCCGGCCTTGTAAAAAAATGGGATGCCCTTTATGACAATTTTAAAGTGACCCTATTTTAATAGTAAAAGGGCAGTAAGGTGCATTTCAGATAATCCAGGGGCACTCAATCAATTAAAGGTGGCTTTTGTGATCTAACACCTAGTTTTGTTAGGTTCATTAGAATCCCGAGAAAAGATTAATTCCAAAATTTAAGTTGATTTGTGATGAGGCGGTTTGATGTTAGTAAAAATGTTTTATATCACGGTGCCCCAGAGGCAAGGCCACTGCATTATTAATTTCTGTCCTTGTACGGACAGAAAATACAAAATGACTATTTCTTCCAGAGTAGATCGAATTTGCAAGTTTGATTAGGCAACATGCTATACTTTAGGGCTAACGGGTCCGGGTGATGTAAAAATCTCAACTCATTGGGTAAAGTCAATGGGATGAGACTGTGGATCATGAAAAAGCGGAATGTGTTGAAAGTGTTGCGTTCATGTGATTATGGACTTTCAAATAGCATGATTTATTAAATAAAATACCGGTAAGAACAAAAAGAAGTAACCTTTAGTTAGCTTGGAAAAAGACTAGCTGAAAACACAACTTGTTGGCCCAATAGAGAATTTTATGTAAATTAAAAGCAATTGTGAAAACCATAATCATCATCATGGAACTTACATTATATAGTAATTATTACTACAGTACGTATGATGGAATTTCAAAGAGGTTTAATATATAAACTATATAAAGGTACTGTAAAGGATGTTGTTGTCTTTGAATGGCATCATTATTATAGGCTAATGCATCATTGATGCTCTGGTGTCTTGTTAGCAGTATGCATTTAAAATGCAAAATAACCTCTAAATAAAAAGTGATTGTTTCGACTTGTAGTTGTACTCTTTATTTTTAAGGTCACCTGATTGCAGAATTTATAGCTGTTTATTTTGTTCTTATTAAAATATTCTCTGGAAAAATGAGAACCTCTTTTATAAAAAAAGAGGTAATAGTGACTCTCCCATAACTAAACGCTCTGGTGTCAAACTAAGGTTTCGTATCAGGCTTTTGAAGCAATGCAAATAAAGAGGACATAAAATTAAATTACTTAGAGTTAGTTTAAGAGCTGCCGGTGTGCTAACAGGATTGACATGATTCCCTTTTTGGGGGCTTTTTGTACATGGCTTAAACCTTGACAACATGGCAGAAATTTGCCTATAACACAAACTCATAAGGGTTTGCACTTCCATTAGTGCATGGGGGATCCTAGGGGACCCCCTATTATATTAACCACTTGCTAAAAGGATTTTAGATGAAATCCACATGTTCGAAGGCTTCAACGACAGAAAAAAATTTGAAAAATTGGTCAGTCAAGAAAAACTGGGGGGAAAAACATTGATTTTAATTTGCGTCAAAATCTGGAAAAAAAAGAAAACTAATTCGACAAGTGCATTTTCTATGGCATTGATCACATAGACTTGTGCTGATTGCATTAATTGGTGAAGATATGAACTATCATTTTGTTATTTACTGCAATCAATAAAAGTTCTGGTTATTGATCAAAATTGATTCCTCCTCCATGCCAGGGGTCCTTGAACAGCTATAGTAGCTGTTGTGCCTCTTTTAGAATATATGGTCTAGTGTGAAGGCCATTTAAAAAAGAAGAAAGCTATTTGAAAATGGGAACAAAAAGTTATCAGGATAAATGATTTTTTTCACCCCAGTTGATCAGTTAGAGTGAAATTAAAAATTGTTATGTATGGACTAATGGAGGCTTATGAAGTGTTTTTCTTGATGTTTCGTTGAACTTAAAAACTGCTCTTAAAGGGATAAGCAGCGACTTGATGATCCGAAACATCGAAAAAAATCAAAATTCTTATTTTTGTATTTTTGTTACTGGCATGGATATGCGAACATAACCTGCAAGTGGTTGGCTTGAATTCTGTGTATTACGGACAAGGCAGTACTTTTTATCTAATTCTGTAATTTCGTGTGCGTATCAAAATTCCGATTTGAGATCAAAAAAGCCTTTCCCGGTGAATATCCCAGATTTTAAGCGGGATATTGTGCACCATGATCAATACAGTTTGATCTCAAACACGAACATTATTGATCTTTGTTCATTCTGTACTGGTGTAAACCGCAATCAGCTGTTTAGTGTAGATTTTGAGATGCCATCGCTCCTGAGTTGACCATCTCTGTAAAGATTCCTGTTACAGATGTTCTGAGAGGAGATGAGATACATGGTAAAAACAAGTCAGTTTTGTAGAACACAAGGTTTTGAAGATTTCTATCAAATTTTCTAAACTTATTTCTTCATTTTTGTTGCCGTTTCTACAGGCCAGAGTGCCAAACACCTCTCCCTGCCCAATGGATGTCGTGCTGGGGGTGATTTAGACGTCAACAGCGACACCGAGATGGCCTCGTCGACGTCGACCACCACCAATCACCATCATCCGACGGCCACGTCGTCATCTTCCTCGTCGGCATCCGCATACAACGAGCAACAGCAGTTTCTGCACCGGCAGGAGATGGCAGCAATGCAATCCCGCATCCCACAGACATTCCGCGATGCTGCGCAGGCGCCGCTGCGGAAGCTGAGCGTGGATCTGATAAAGACTTACAAACATATAAATGAGGTAAGATCAAGGCAAATAAAATTGGCTTTGCTAGGAAATTTACCACGCGAGTATAGTACACAGGGTTTGACAAGAAATTTCAGAGACTGAATTTTTAAGGAGAGTGGTAGCTCCCCTACAGCTTTGTAGGGGAGCGATTTAAAGCTTCCAAGTTCCCTTGGGAATACGTTCTATCCCTGGTTGGCATTTGGGCTATCCCTGGTTAGCAATATCAAATGCCATGAAGAGTTACCCTCAAAGCTCCCCTGATACGACCTGGAGAGCTTTTTAACCAAGCACCACAATATTCAGCCCCTGAAATTTGTGCCCCTAACAGGGGGGTAGGACATGCCAACTTAAGGGCAGTGTTAACCCTAGTGCTTTTTGTTTTTACTCGAATTTCTGATTTTTGCACCATTTTAAACATCAACCTGTGTTCTATCGTTACCAACAAAGGTTATCCAATGCAGACAATTCTGAGTTGTATTTTTTTGCCGATTTAAAGCAGCTATTTGACCATTTAAG